>LPNX010898370.1:321871-336931 GCA_001517045.1 Pseudotsuga menziesii
ATAAAGGACTTATAAAATATTATCCCTCTCGCTTGTAACACTTCTATAGATTTCTTCCATGGGATCTAGCTCATCCCTCAATCCATCAAGCCATTCACTGGGATTCCAATCAATCACACATTCAAAAGCCCAAAACATCAACTTGCAGCTGTAAATTACAACATACTGAAAACTTAACCACATAAGCTATTTGATCATAGGATAACTAAGGGTTACTCCTTTATCCGACAATACCATACATTATATCATTCTTACTCAAACATACANCACATACTGAAAACTTAACCACATAAGCTATTTGATCATAGGATAACTAAGGGTTACTCCTTTATCCGACAATACCATACATTATATCATTCTTACTCAAACATACAACTTGTAAACAGTCTTTCATAACAATTCAAATGGAATATATTATCAAGAATGAATTTGAAACATAACACGTTTTTACATCAGGAATGCAGACTCGGCCTTTGGAATGCATTGGATTATATTCCAATGTCCATTTCAGGAAAAACATCAAACTATTATCGTTATCATCCATTTACAAGCTTAATGTAAAATATTGAAGAATCAAAAGACTTTCCAAATTTCAGCATATTTGGCTTCGTAGAATAATTAAGGATGAGTTCCTTTATTCCATAGCACCAATACTGAAGGAAATTGCATGTACAAACAAGCAGATTATACACATTACATTCATAACCATACAACGGCTTGTAAATCTTTAAGTATTGGAAATAGATACACTTTGTTATTTTGTTATACATAAATGGTTTATTGCCTATGATTTATATTGGCTTCCCAACATCCATTAAAGCATGACTTATTCATACATCAAACACATTAACCTCCATAACCTATTGAAAAGACAACCTATGTCCATCTGAGCTACAATTTACTCAATTAATACACATCCACAACTCGCAATAAAATCAACACTTAACAACTTCACATACAACAATTTGTCCATTCGTTTACAATCATTCAACCATCAATAAAATTCATTCAACACATTACATTCTAGACATAAATTAAATATGTTCTTTCATATTACATCATTCTTATTTTCATTTACTTATTTGTTTACAATGGCTAGCAATTGGATTTGTGGATGCCAAACTCCACCCAATTGTAGGTCTATGCTTGACTTTTATTATTTCAACACTCAAAGACCACCCCCAACCTGGGACTCATGCATTCACCATGAGATCTCTCAAGTTCTAGGTTTCTCTCAGGATTTCATCCCTTGGCAAATAGGATTCTTTGGTTTTTCACTAAATCCATGCCAATTGTGTAATCTCTCCCCTTAGCATCATTCTAACTAGCACCACAGTGAATACATGTCACAATACCCATGCTTATAAATCTACTAAAGGAATTTCTCACACCTTTTCCATATCATTGGTGCAAAAAAAGGAAAAAACAGGGAGAAATTTTATCAACAAAAGGTTAACAACCATGCTTGGGATTACATGATCTCTCAAAAAACCCAACTGCCAAAGTCTATGGACAATATGGATACGTCGCTCTATAACTGGACTTATTTCTTTGTCCTCCAATTATTCCAATTGCCACGATTTCAAAACTAATTTAAAATTGACTTCAATTCTACATTAATCTCATGTCGCACTGTGTTTCTTCTTCACGCTTTGCTTATTGCGTTGAACTCTTTCTCTCTGCTTTGCATTCTCTCTACATTTTTCCTTCTCTTCCCATACTCTCTCCAGGATCATCACTGTGAACTACGTTATGTGCATTCTTTTCCCAAGGTTACACCAACATTGTATGCCCTACGGTCAATTCTTTGTGACACTTGTCCAAAACCCACTAACTTAGTAATCCTTCTCTTAATCCCCTCATTAACTCAAAAACATGTTTAAGGATTAATTATGAAAGGTTAAGGTTTTATAAAAGGTTAAGAAGCATGCAAGGATAAATTAGGTCATATTTGGCTTTTAGGATATATGCCACCCCCCTTACTGACCTAGGTGAATGCACGAGTCCCCGTTCATTCAGCGTGTTGGCTGTAGCACTGCCAGCTTATTTTTTAATATTAGCAAAAATATACAGCATGAGTTCTGCCATACAAGCACTCATTGTATTTTACAAAATTTCATTTTAAACTGGGGTTAATTCCTGGGGATGTTTTAAACATTGTAGCTTTGATGTGGATAATCATGGTATGTTTTTCCCTCTTCCCCTATTCTACCTTTCCCTCCATTAATTTACCTCCGTGTAGGATATGGACCTTCCCAGCTTGTAGGATATTTATAAGTCGTGACAATCATCTTATGGGATTTTAGTATGATGTGGGTTGTCAACCAACAAATTACGAGTAGTTTAGGGTTGAAGAAAAAATATGCCTAGTAGCCTAGGTCATGGATAGTTTGATCACACAAATGTGATATTCAAACTTGTAGGTTCTGACAAATATCATATTAAAGATTGGATTGAAGATTTTTTTCAAAGAATAAAAAATGTGGAATTCATTAATGTGAAATTACAACAAAATGTGCAATCTCTTAGCCATGCATAGCCCTATAATTGAAATCCAAACTTTTAATTCTCAAACAATATGTTCATGACACCGAAATATAGGAAATTCTTCATTCCTTGGGGAATTTTATCCACATGAAATGATTGTATAGAAGAAATAAACATGAGGAAATGTGTTTCCAATAGGCCTTGTTTAAACAAGAGAATGATACTTAGGAAAAACCCTCAATTCTTAGGTTTGGGTCGTTAACGAAAGAGACAAAGGTTGTTTGGCATGGTGGTTGAATAGATAGTTTAGGATAAACTCACAAAGGATTCCACTTGATGGTCTTGTGAACTAAACTTGAAGGTGAGAGGACTTCCACTACTACATTTAACTACTTTGGACCCCATGTAGGCATGGGTTTTGTTTCTTTAGGATTCCTTATGTTATTTTGGCCTAAACCAAATAAATCAAGCGTTTGGTTTAAAATTCACTCTTTTCTTCTTATTAGACCTTAAGAGGTTCAATATAGGACCTTTAGGTGAATCATAAACTCTCCCCCATAGATATTCCTTGATTTCGACTTCACAAATTCCAAAGTTGTAAAGTCCAAACAATACAAAGAACATGTTGCATCAACATGAAAGGTTGTAAAATGGGCTCTTATCAAAGCTCCTAGAGTGGTTATTTGAGATTTCAACCCCTGTACCCCACCCCTAGGTGGAATGCTCTTGGAAATACCAAATGATGCCCTTAAGGTATTCAAGATATTAGTTGGGTGGTAGAATTGTAATGGGATATTTTTTCTTCTTTGGCCTCTATTTACTATGCACTATTTACAAAATTCAATTACATGTATGGCGCACATATGATGTGAACATATCACGCAAGCAATGTGAGAACATCGCACACACGACATAATGTGCACATGTTATGTAACACTTTTAACACTCCTACTCACATAACTACATGCCACCTCCTATCCTAATGGTCTACTATGGATTTAACTTTAGAGTAAACAAGCATGTTTTATGTAACTAACACAACCATGACTAATGTGACCTTTTTTTTGTTTTCTCAATATGTCTACATTTCAAGGTCCACTATAGTGTGTTACAAATAATCATGGATGATGAAATCGTAAAATAGATAGAACACTTTTTGTAGATTACAAATATGTAATTTTTAAGAAAAAATAATATTTTTTAAATATTTTTTTGTGATGTTACACCTCAACAGAGAGAAAAAAAAACACCCTTTTGGTGTTTCGACCATAAAATTATCATTTCTCAACCATTTCATTAAAAATATATATGATGTACTACTAGACACCTACGTCTACATGTTAGAAAAAATGCAATTCTTCATCATTACATTAAGACCTTCAAAAGCTGCACTGACACTTCTCCTCACATAGATAATTATGAAAAAATTTAAAACATGCTAATTTTATTTGGAAAATTAACACTGCACTGGTACTACTTCTTATCTGTATGTTTATAAGTTTTTGTATATTGATTCCATCATTTAGGCACTCAAAGGTTGCACTAACAAGGACATATACCTTATAATTTGCCAAAAAATATATATAATGTCAATGTTAGAAAAAAAACTGTAAATGAGCTAGTTATTAGAATTTTGATTCAATAAAAGTTATATATTCAGAAAGGTTATTTGATTTCTTACATTTCACCTTTTTTTACTGAAACAAAGATTCATTGTTTGAAAGATGAGGCGTGCCTATTTTTTCAGTTTTATGTTCCATTTAACATGCCAAAAGTGACCATCATTAGCTCACTAATCCTTATATCCCAAGTAATGAGTTTGTAAATGGTTGACACAAAGATGTCAAGTACCAAGTAAACATGATGCATTGTAACATTTCAAATGAATGAAAGTTCACCAATAGGAGTGGAATTGTAGATATATTTTCTTTTTCTAGCACTATTTTCTACTTCGATTATCTATCAACTCCAACTTCTTGAGGTCTATACAATAACGCATTTGAGATTGTCATATATGTGGGTATAGACATTCTCTAAAGTCATAGTTTTAGATGTCCTATAAGATTTGAACATGGTCAATGGGAGAGGACATTAGTGCTAGCTATGTTAATCTGAGGTAACTTTTGTCTTCTCATAATTGAAGATGTTAATAGTTTTTTATTTTCAAAGGAGTCCCTCATCATTGTGCAGAGAGACACTTTCTATAGCCTAGTATTTGGGAGAAGTGTAATTTTATGCTCAATGTGAAACTGACACATGGCAGTTTAATAAAATAATAAAATATTAACTAAAAATTAAAAATATGACAATCTCTACTCTAACCTAAATTTTAAAAAGAATTAAAAAAAAAATATTAACTATGACAATGTTGACTCTAACCTAAACTTGAAAACGATATATAGTGTTCACTAAACTAAAATTATTAACTAGCTAGAAAATTTAATCCCTCTTAATATATAATAAAGCCAAAATTTAAATAGATTTATGTTAGTATATAACAATATCATAAAAAATTTCACACCTAGAATACAAAGTAAACATGTATGAATTACAAATAATTAAAATAGTAAACATGTATGAATTACAAATGATTAAAATAGACATAAACACAACAAAACATATCAATTTTATAGAATTAAAGTAGAGAATACAGAACCTTGAATACTAATAACTCAGAAAAAAATCATATTCCATAACAATCGAACATAAAACACATACATAAAACCTATCATCTGTCTTAATTTTCCATAAAACACATTTTTTCACATTCTTTAATACTTGAACACAAATAAAATTTTCCAGATCCCTCGCAAACAGAAAAGAACCTCGCAAACCAGAAATAAATTTTTCCAGATCCCTTCACTAGCTTGATCTGCCAGCTTCCTCCTGATCCTGATCCAGTTCCTGACAGAGAAGCATGTTTCTAAAACCTGCGTATTCATAGAATGAGGTCTTGCCCTCCACCTTGCGAGACATGTAATGTTTAATGTGCTCTTCATGTATAAATTTTCTGAACAAGCAGGGATGGCTTTCATCAATCAGCTCTGGTGCAGGGCCAATCTCTACCTCGAATCCTGGACTGTAAAAGATGGCGATGGATAGTCTGGATTTGTCTTTGTTTGTCACTGGATTTGTCTTTGTTTGTCACTGCTCTATGCTGTATGTTCTTGTATCTCCCATTTGTCATCACCTATATCAATATAAAGCTCATAAACCTCAGAATTTGGGTGGTTTCTTGAATTCACCAGATAAACATCAAAATTATGAGTTTTTGAATTTAACCAGCACATTAACAGATGAACTTGGGTTTCTTGAATTTAACCAGAAGGACCTTACCTCTAACAAATTGCCAATGTTGATGACTAGAGCATAAGGAATGGGTTCGACAGCCACCCATTTGTCATCTTTTCTGACGTGCAAGCCTTCCACTTCTTTGTCCTGGAGTAACAGTGTAATGCCACTTCCATCTGCATGTGGACTGAGGCCAAGAACCAGCTGGATAGTAATTCATTCGCATCTTTTGATAAGTGTTTCCAATGGACTGCTCAAAGTAGTCAGGCTTCAGCTGTAAATTCTCAGCAATTAAACTTAAAATCTTTACAGCAAGATTTTTAATGTCAACATTGTATGCATCCACGATTTGCCTGCAAAGGCCACACATGATTATTTACAAATCGGTTATTGCAATGCTGATTCATGATTCACTATTCAGAATCATTGCATATGTTACTGAAGCATTCAATCAAGAGATAAACTAAGAAGAATAGTAAGACTATTTTTTCAAGAAACACTTCTCAAGCCTGAACGATTTTTTAACCCAGATCTAATTGAACTCAGATCCACTGATTTGTAATATGATATACCATGTATTTGTAACATGATATACCATGTAATATTGGGCATACCTGAAGTCAGAAGGCACAGATGGCCACATACTCAAATCCTGGATGGCAGGGGAGATATCATCAAACCCAGCAAGTCACCCCCATCCAGCTTTTGCTCTTCAGACTCAACGAAGATCTGCCCGTAACCTTGATAATCTCTGAGTGCATACTTTACTTTCTCCTTAGCAGGAAATTGAAATTTTTTCTTTCTGACATCTATTAAAGAGTGAAGGACACCATGATTCACTAGCAAGAAATATTCAGCATGCTGTAGAGCATTTAATGCAGCTGCAGTAGGCTTGATGACCGTCAATCTTGACTGATAATTAACATATTTATCTACTAGCTTGATTAATGGGCATTAGGCTTAAACAGTACCTATTACGTGAAAGAAGCCCCACAAGCCTTATCGATCTTAGCCATCTCTTGTTCTTTGTGTAGATATCATAAGAGGTTGGCCATGTCAATGATACCAATTTTTTTTATATAGATTTTTTTTTATAATTGTTTATTTGGAATTTTGAACTACTGTAATAGAATAAATCTCGAGAGTACACTTGTCTATCAACTTAACTAGTCCAGTCTATTACTACTCAGATTGATCCGTACCCAAATCGATGCAAAATGATCGAGACAATTGAAATAAACCAACTGTCAAAACTTCAAGGGCCTATTATTTTGAAAAAAACAAATCATTTCTACTCTTACTTTTTTAAAATCCTTCAATTCAAACTTCTATATATATAGACTATTTATTCAACACTATATAATAATCCCTTTTTACTTTAACATCATTAAGTAAATTCCATTTTCTTTGATTTGGTATTCTAACAATAACTATTTGTTTTCAAACCTATGTGAGTGTGACATAATAAACCAACTAAATATTTGAAGGAATATTTAATGGTTACCCGTTTAACATATCTATCAAAGCAATCTAATGCCCAGCTGATCATCAAACAGTATTGTCGTTGCTATGGGTCTCTCTTCTTGTAATCTTATGTACATTTCTGAAACTACTTGAAGCTGTTTCCGTGCAATTTCTTGCACAGGCTCGGCCTTGATAAGAGAATTTGATGTTTGGGGCATTGTATCTCACTCAAGCCTCTTCTTCAAGTACTACTGAATCCATTTTTCAAATTTGTAGGACGTTCAAACTCTTCCTGCAAATGCCATTATATATACAGATCCCATGGCTCAACATATCACATGGCTTTTAGCCTTTGGAACGTTAAAATATTTTATTTTATTTTTTCATGTATCATTAGTATCAATTGATGTTGACTATGTAACAACTTAGTCCTAATTAATAAAATGAGAAAGTTTTTATACTTTAATATATTATATTGAAGTGATAATTGATATTATGTGATTTATCACTATTCTAAAATTGATATATTATATAAATTATATTGTTTCAAAACTGATATAACAGCTAATAAAAAAGAGCTCCTTAAACTTCAATATATTATATCAAATTATGTTGAAATAGTGATTACGCGGATAGGCGTTTATATCTGATATTTTGGGAGCCGGACTGGCTCAAGCGGAGGGTCAAGATTCACCATATTCTGACATTTGTACAGTCAGGATTTATTTTATCTTCGTCTGATCTTTAAACTAATTAAACTAGGGATTTAAGAGTGGATTTGAGTTCAGTTTGACTTGAGTTACAGTTCTGGGATTTGAGTGACGCCTGTAGCTCCCCTTGCAAAGCACGACGGGTGGGTGGCAGGATGGAGTCATTCCGCGTATAGTTCAGTTAGAGTTCAGTTACAGTTCTGGGATTGAACTACGCGTGTAGCTCCACTCGCTCTGCTTCATGGGGTTTGACGACTATATAAGAAGTAGGACAACCAAGCCGAACAGCGTAACTATCAGGTAACTCTATTTTCATCTGCTTTGTTTTTAAGCATGAACAATATTTGCTTGCAATGTTTTATTAGTCTAATTATCAGTTTCCTGTGCAATGTTGAAGTGGTATTGGAGTTTCCTGTGAAGTATTGGAGCAATATTGGAGTTTATTGGAGCAGTATTGCACTTGGAATCACAAGTAAGCTATATTATCCTATATTTCGTTTTTAAACAGTCTATTAAATGAAATCTTTAGAGTTAAGCTCCATAAACAAGTTTTCCAAACCCTCAAGGACATAAATCTTAGCTTAGGGTTATCTTGAACATGGACTACACTTACACCTTGAATACAACTCTCAAAACCTTATTCCTGCTCAGCAGCCCTGGTTGTGTATTTCAGTGATAATACTTTTAAGCCTGCACACAGGAAAAAAAACGCACACATTAAATAAATAGTGTCATGTGGTTCATCATTTGGAAGCTGGAAGCTGTAGAAAATTAGCACGAAACTAGAGATCTAAAAATGAATACAAACAAAAAAACCATATGCATAACCACGAACAAAGGATTGAAAGCATTCATTTAAAGATTTAGCACAGCACAACAATAATGAATACTTAGCATTCATTTAAACCAATAATGAATACAAACAAAAAAAAATTGCGTACCACAATTCTACTGCGCTACAGGTCTTTGAATAGCTCATGCAGCGAGATTGAATATCATAGCCGATCCCTTTACCCTGTAGGTTTTTTGTGCAGATTTATTCAGTATCTGGTTATAATCTAATTTTTTAAATAAAATAAAAAAAAATGTAAATGCATGCATGACAGTCTTCATACACCTATTTAATTCTGGAAATGAGTACATAGAAACCAGTATACTGTTAGGGCCACTAATAAAAGGCTCTGCATAACCTTCTGTATGCAGACTTCATACACCTTTGTCATTCTGGAAATGAGTACATAGAAACCAGTATACTATTAGGGCCACTAATAAAAGCCTCTGCATAACCTTGTGAGTTCCCACACTATGTAGTATATAACTCAACTGTGATACAGAGCATAGAAAAGCACTAGCTTTGTTGGTCTGCGGGGCAAAATCCAAAGGAGTACGCTGATCTTACTATAAATTCACCAACAACATGTACTTAGTGTGGGAGCCCTTACCATCGATTCAAATTCTTTACTAATTTTAACTGCCTCTCTATCCACCACACCATTCAAACTGAAGTAGACTTTGACTCTGCTTCGACAAATCATAGATCAAGTAAGTGGGTTACAAGCTACAGAAGGCCCATCCCAGAAGGAAGAAAAGATGAATCATATTATTCAGAATGAATAACAAATCAGACCTTGTGAATTTTGAAGTGTGATCGAAAAACAAGTTGGAAGGTATTATGTTGTCTTTTTAATATTATTGTTTTCAAAAATTAATCGTATTTGAACAATTGAAAATATCAGATTTTCTTTATAAAGTTTTGGTTTTTCTGGTTATGTAATTTAAATATTAATATTTAAATGATTGAAAATATAATATTTTCTTTATAAACTTTTGGTTTAAATATTAATATTTAAATGATTGAAAATATCATATTTTCTTTATAAACTTTTGGTTTTTATTGTTATGTTATTTAAATATTGATAGTTAGATGATTGGAGATATCACATATTCTTTATAATGAAGTCCATTAGATCAAGGGATTTCATGACAAAGTAAAGTTGCGATCATCAAAGAATAAAGCTCAATCAAGAATTTTATAAAGTCAATGTAGGGCTTAACAATGAGTTTTAAAATAAGTGGATGGAGGCTTAATACCTTAAATTGAGATCTTTTTAGGTTAATAAACATAGATTGATGAGATAAAAAAAAAAGGACTTTGATGTAGTGATAAAACATTAATTAATCTAATTAGAGATTGAGAGCTTGAAATTAAGTGATTAAGGAAATAACATTTTTTTACATACTCTCTTGCTAATTTGGGGAAGAAAATAGTATATCCTGATTGTACTGTGCCGGACCTATATTTATTCCCTCAAGGGCCGCTAGCTAAAACAACCTTTCAGGACCTGTTCCGTAATATACCCGCATGGTAAGGCGAATCTCACCTGCCAGATTGCATTACATTAGAGAGGCTGGTACCCGCTAGCTAAAATAACCTTTCAGGACATGTTCCTTAATATACCCGCATGGTGAAGGCGAATCTCACCTGCCAGATTGCATTACATTAAAGAGGCTGGTACCATTTGGTTTGGGTAGTACCATTTTGAACGTTTTGAAATTTTGAAATCCACATAGGTACAGATTTTTAAATCATGATCTAAGATATGTAGCGCAGCTTTCAAGTCAGCTCATCAAGGTTTCTTAAATGGAGTGCATCTTTACAGACATAGTTTTGGTAAAATGCCTGACACGCTACAACCTTTCAAGACCTGTTCCGTAATATACCCGCATGCATCCAGATTTGGGTTGACCATACCCTTTCTATAGCTTAGCTTTGGTCATCGATCAATAGGCACTATGGTGAAGGCGAATCTCACCTGCCAGATCGCATTACATTAAAGAGGATGGTACCATTTGGTCTGGGTAGTACCATTTTGAACGTTTTGAAATTTTGAAATCTACATAGGTACAGATTTTGAAATCATGATCTAAGATATGTAGCGTAGCTTTCAAGTCAGCTCATCAAGGTTTCTTAAATGGAGTGCATCTTTACAGACATAGTTTTGGTAAAATGCCTGACACGCTACATTTTATGCAAGTGTGCGAGCTTAGAATTTGAGGTGACGTTTGAGCAGGCTTGCTTGCCTCTTTTCCGGGCTCGCTTGCAAAACCTAGACTCCCATGGCTTGCTTGGAAAACCCATGTTCGTACGTTGCTAAACTCTGATGTTCAGGCTTATCTTGACTATACTAAACACCTATTACGCAAATCTTACCTATTTTACCCACGCGTAACTCATGTAGACTTATGAAACCAAATGGTTACTTATAACATAACATTGAATCACAGATAGCCGGGTTAAGCCCCGTAGGCCATGCAATACCTTCGAAAGCCATTAACAATACAATTATTTAAACCTATAAAACTTATGCAGAGCCATCTTGGTAACCACGAATGTGAAGGCGAATCTCGCCCTTGGTTGTGAAAATATGTTTGTAGTGTTTTTTAAACTTGAAAGCTTTGTGTGAAAAATATAGGTTTATAGGGCTATTTAAATTTAAAAGCTATGTTTGAAAATAATGTTGATCATTGCACAGCCAACGGACAAAGTATTTTAGATTCATCTATAAAGCTATTTTTAAATTGCATTGAGAATAGATATTTGTGGGGAGGGGAAATCTAAAAATTTGATAATTAGGATAGGATTTATTTAATTTTGCGTTTTTTATTTTGCAAAATAGGAATTTATATGTGTTTTAATTATTATTTTGATGCTATAAATGGATTTGGCACCTTTAGAAATCCTTTGGAAACCTAAAATTCTAAAAACTTATGGGACACCCAAAATTCCAGAACTTGATAGTTGTCACCTTAATTTTAAAAAAATGGGACAAGATATTTTCAAAATCATGTCCTAAAATTAAGCTATTTGATGAATGTTGAAGGATAGAAGCATAGGGAAATTAAAACATAATAGAGAGTTGTTAATGACAAAGATAAAACTAGAGCCACCAGGTGGCAAATGTCCCTGAACTTTGACAATAGGATTTGTAGGAATATCATGGATTTAAAAAGAGAACTATAAACACATTCAAAACCAAAGTAATAAAGAAACTAAACTATCGTGAAAGTACACAAATCTCTTCAAACTAGCAAACACAAACTATAGCTCAAATCTACACTTTCATGCTTAAATGATCAATTAATTCACCATCACTCCATAAGTGTTTACAATGCCCATTAACTCTACCACCTTCCACCTTAACTACAGGCATCGATTTGTAGCTATAGAATTTAATTAGATGCTAGTGTGATTCATAAAGGTGGCACCAGAATAGAATACTATATTTTTAATGGAAAAATGAATGAACAAAAAAATTAGCTTTTTCATTCATTTTTATATTTTTAATTTAAGATAGAAACTAAATATAAAACTTTCTTCTATTTTTTTTTTAGGCTTTTAAGTTAAGATACAAACTAAATATAAAACTTTTCCCAAACCCTTTTCTTGAGATTTGAATTTATGTTAAAAATTAGTTAACAAAAACATTAGGGTGGAAACATAAGCAAATATAAGTTTAACTTATATAAATAAATAAAACACATCTTAACATAATTCAAAAAAATAAATCAAAATTTTTATAAATTTAAACTTCAATGATAAATAAATTAGATTATTTACATACCAAATTTCGTTTTTATATTTGTAATTCAATGTGATTTATTAATGTTCTTTAAAATCCTTAATTTATATTTTGATGTGCATGAAACTTCTTTAAAATTGGATAACAAATAAAATAGAAGATCAAAAGCCATTGATATACATAGACTCTTTCATATTTACATTTATACCCAAACCACTTTGTTAAAATGGTCAGAATTAGAACTTTACAATGGAAATAAGTATGGTCAGAATTATAACCTTATAGTGGAAATAAGTATTTTTAAATGGTCGTTTATATATATATATATATAAACTATTTTATAATGGAAATAAGTATTTTTAAATTTTAAAATGTTTTATTTTTGAGATTTGGATTTGGATTTGGGCAGATTAGGGTGGAAACAAAAACATTTTTTCTTAGAAAAATATAAGTTGAATAAGTAAGTGTTTTTCATTTGGTCTTTATTTTTAGGTTTAAATGATATTTAATAGAGATGATTCTAAATATAAGAACTTATTGATTCTAAATATAAGAAGTTATTGATTTAAAATAATTAGGTAATTCTTTAAATTATTTTTTAAATGTATGGGCCTTCTTGTTGTCGCTCGATGAGAGATCTTGCATAAATTGATATCGACCATGTTGTTTATCTCTTCTTAGTGGTCATTACATTGTGTGCATTTAGTGTACAGGTCGGTAGCTTGAGCCACTAAGAGGTTGTGGGAGCAACCCCTCTTCGATATGATCACCATGTCGTGCCTCTCTATTTTATGCCTTAGCCCGGTTCATGTTATTAAACTTTAATTTGTTAATTTGTTAAATGTATCATGGTTTTTGGGTATCTATAGTATCTGGTAACTTATGGTATTATTTATGGTGGTACAAGTTGTGTTAGATTTCTACAACGAGCTCATCACAATAACTCTTAAAATGTGATATAGCTATTGAAGAACTTACTTATAAAAAGTTGAGCTATAATTCATTAGTTTTAATTTCAAGAATGGAATCAATTATGAAAATATAAATTATGTATAGTTATTTAAATTGGTATCTTTTAATAAAAAATAGAATACTATATTTTTAATGGAAAATGAAATATTCTTAGAACTCATTAGTTTTAAAAGATATGAAAGTTTATTTTAATAGGATAGAAAATTTTTGTGTGAATTTAAGAAGTCACAACTTTAAGAACTTTGACGTTGTTTGGATTTGTAAGCACATTAAAAATAGTGAGAGTCCCATGGTTTGTTAATTTATTTTGTGTATAAACTATAATGCATTTTCCATGTAGAAGTGGCAACCACCCCAACCCTAAAGCTTTGCCCAATTCTCAACGGGATTATCCTCGCATTGCAGTATAAACTATAAACCATGGAGGTACATAGAAGATACAACCAATAATTCATTGAACCGCTCCACATTCAGTAAGTGGTAAAGGCTTTTTAATATTAAAAAAAACATGTTGTCCCTTCAAACATGCCTATCGTTTTATCATTTCCATCCTCACATCTATTTAGTCATGATATTGATATACATATTTAATTCATGGTATTGATATACATAGACTCTTTCATATTTACATTTATACCAAAACCACTTTGTCAAAATGGACAGAATTAGAACTTTACAATGGAAATAAGTATGGTCAAAATTATAACCTTATAATGGAAATAAGTATTTTAAAATTTTAAAATGTTTTAGCATATCGTTTATATATATATATATATAAGCTGAGTCAACTTTGTTTTTCAAAACCAGATTCTCAAAATGGTCGTTTATATATATATATATATATATATATATAATATATATAAACTATTTTATAATGGAAATAAGTATTTTTAAATTTTAAAATGTTTTAGCAATATATATTGGACTTTGTTTTCACCTCGAAAATGTAGATGGTTCTTCCCACAAACTAAAGCTATCAATGAATGCTCTCCTGCTAGAACAGTGACTACGACTTGATCAAGTGTAGGCGCAACAGTTGTGACATATTGCTAATATCTAACAATATATTATTTCATTTGCCAATTTTAGTTGATACAAAATATGATTACAATATTAGTTTATATCTTGGCAGTCTTCAACAATAAAAACATTATAAAATAAGACCTCAACACATGTGTTACTAAAAAATAATTCCGTTTTATGGAAATTGTTATTGTTTTTACATGAATGGCTATAGTTTTAAAATATAGTTTCAAAGTTGACTTTTTTTCAATCTATATGAAATATATCTATGTTGTTTACTCTTTTCCTCTTTCTTCTCTTGCTCTCTAAGCATATAGGTGGCGTGTCTATATTAAAATTTGAATTATTACTATAAAGCACTCCCTAAGCTAATAAACATTCTTGTTCATGCACATCAGATTTTGCATTTTTGAAACAAACATGACAATACTGCAACAAATCCAGCCAAATTTGCCCAATGGTTTTGGGGCTCAGTTTTCCATATCTTCCCAACTTTTCAATTTGGTACTAAATACAGCCAGAACAAGACAAGA
>LPNX010898370.1:337438-367817 GCA_001517045.1 Pseudotsuga menziesii
ATATGGCTTACGTTTCATAATTTGATAATGTCAAAATTACACTTTATGGATAAGAGTAATTTGTCGTTTTTGTCTGAAGATTTAAATCCAGAGTCCCATGGTATTCATAAATTTTGAATTTATGGATACCATTTGAGAGAGATGTGTCATAATGTCAGAAGTCAAGAGACATGTGCTCAACCAATTGGTGAGGCCCCTCTTGCACATCCATTTTTTTGATGTTAGATTGGTAAATGACATGTTAGTGACCTCAATATTTATAATCATGAGAAAACTGAAAATGACACATTAGGTTTTGTTTAACGTGTCTGTCGCCCAACCAGAAACACATATGGATGTAGAACTCACATTTATAAATGAATAGATGAGGGCTCTCATTTAGAATTTTATTGTTGGATGTCAGACATACGATACGTAACATTGACATGTCGTTTATCACTCTAACATCCACTTTTGGATGCTAGACTCATAAAGCACATGTCAATGACCTCAAAATTGCAATTGATATATCAATTCATAAACACATTTGGATCTAGAACTCACATTTTTAAATGAATAGTGAGAGTCCCATGGTTTCATAAATTATGAATCTATGAATACCATTTGAGAGAGATGTGTCATGATGTTAGAAGTCAAGAGACATGTGCTCAGCCAATTGACGTATATATATATGGTTTGCATTTCATAATTTGATAATGTCAAAATTGCACTTTATGAATAAGAGTAATTTTTCGTTTTTTTCTGAAGATTTAAATCCTGAGTCCCATGGTACCATTTGAGAGAGATGTGTCATGATGTCAGAATTCAAGAGACATGTGCTCAGCCAATTGGCGAGGCCCCTCTTGCACATCCATTTTTTGGATGTTAGACTGATAAATGACATGTTCATGACCTCAATATTTATAATCATGAGAAAACTGAAAATGAGACATTAGGTTTTGTTTAACGTGTCTGTGGCCCAACCAGAAACACATATGGATATAGAACTCACATTTATAAATGAATAGTTGAGGGCTCTCATTTAGCATTCCATTGGTGGATGTTAGACATAGGATACGTAACATTGACATGTCGTTTATCACTCTAACATCCGCTTTTGGATGTTAGATTCATAAAGCACATGTCAATGACCTCAAAATTGCAATTAATAGATCAATTCATAAACACATTTGGATCTAGAACTCACATTTATAAATGGATAGTGAGAGTCCCATGGTTTCATAAATTTTGAATCTATGAATACCATTTGAAAGAGATGTGTCATGATGTTAGAAGTCAAGAGACATGTGCTCAACCAATTGGTGAGGCCGCTCTTGCACATCCAATTTTTGGATGTTACACTGATAAATGACATGTTGATTCCCTCAATATTTATAATCATGCGAAAACTGAAAATGAGACATTAGGTTTTGTTTAACGTGTATGTGGCTCAACCAGAAACACATATGGATGTAGAACTCACATTTATAAATGGATAGTTGAGGGCTCTCATTTAGCATTCCATTGTTGGATGTCAGACATAGGATACGTAACATTGATATGTCGTTTATCACTCTAAGATCTGCTTTTGGATGTTAGACTCATAAAACACATGTCAATGAGTAGTTGCTTAATGTGAACAAATGAAGTTATGTTGCATCTATAAAATGTATAAAATAAATATTGTTTCAATTTTATTGGTTTTGTTCATAATCATACGTTATTTCATTGTTTTGTTATATAGCTACAAATGGATCCTGCCATCTGGAGTTTGTTGCCAATGGAGATATTGGAACTGATTTTGTTGTGGGTTCCTTTTTCGACATTGACCCAGTTTGGATCAATTTCTAAACATTTCCAGGCTCTTCTGTGGCGACCAACATTTAGAACTTCTTGGTTGAACAATCACATAACTGAAGTTGGTTTTTTTGTTGAAGTTTGGCGCCCATACGAGATCGAGATACTATATAAGTTTATCAATTCTATAGGACATACGTCCTTTCTGCAAATTACTAATCCAGAAAACAATTATACAATTGAATGCACGGCTGGTTCAAATATTTTGCTCTCGATGTTTTGTTCATTGCCAGGTCACAAGCGCTACTCCATTATTAACCCATTCGAAAGACGGTTTTTATATATAGGCATGATTGAAATTGGAGTGCTTGGTTTCTTCACACTCATAAGCAACATCGGTGATCACAAACACGGATGGATAGTTGTTCGTCATGAAGAGACTGAACATGGTTCAAAATTCCTTATGTCCAGCAATGTGAATAGAGATTGCAGAGAAATTGATGTAATTGGTTTCATTCCAACCCCTCCTAAAGATGTAGTTTTTTTTAATGGAAAACTATATTGGCTACATATGAGAATCATTTCAGAGGAAGATGCTCTATATTCCTATACTATGTGGTCACTTGACATTGGATTGAACAAATGGGCTGGTCATGCGATTCATACAGGATGCATCAAATGATCCATGTGTTTGACTATACATCAAAACCAGTTGCTATGTCTTGTGAACGATGGTAGGACAACTATATGGTCCATAACTGAAATGATGGATCTGAGGATTGGTGCATCTGCAGTTCAGGAGGTGCATGCGTTTTGGATATTTGGAAGAGATTTGAGATGGACCCTTTTATAAGTTATGACACTCCATATAAATACGCATTGTCCTAGGTACCTTCCATTTCGGACTGTGGGGAGTTTTATTCTGATGTGTAGGTATGGTCAAGTCCCGTACATATATTATGACCTCAACACTTGCAGTGTTACTCATGTAGGACCCGATGAAGGATCATTGCATCAAAGTCATAGATTTCCTATGCCAATAGACATCCAATGTACCAACATTCTAATCTCTAGAAATTTTTTCCCTCTAACTCCAAGCATGAAAGTATTCAACGATTTACTCCCTTTTCCTACAAATTGGGATGAGTCGTAGGGGCATTATGGCATGTAAACAATATGCAAAAATGATGTTTTTTTTGCATATTTTATGAATTTTGATCATCTTTTTATATTATGTACATCCATGTAATCATTAGCTTTATCCAAATTATATTGCACCAATAAATATCCATTATGGATGTTATTTTCTTTTGCAGTGTATGTATTTTTTTGCGATCGTTTTTACATTTCGTCATTTTATATTGACTAACACGCAAAAAAATGTTTCCCTTAGTCTAACACTTTTAAATTATACTTATGGTTACAAAAAAAACCTGTGTTTTATGAGTATTTTAAAATAAAGGCATATTTACATTAATCCATCTACTAACAGATTCTCATATTTTGTGTTATAGAAATGGATATGGTCCCTGCGATTTGGAAATCTCTGCCAATAGACATACTTGAAATGATCTTTCTCTGGTTTCCTTTATCAATGATTATCCGTTTGAAAATGGTTTGCAAAGGTTGGAGTTGTATTGTGTCCAAAAAAAATTTCATCTCACAATGGAAACACAATCAAACGAAAGAATATGGAGTTTTGGTTGGTTTTGGCTCTTCTGGTAGACATCGTTTCGTTGGCCATTACATTAGCCAAATAGGAAAATGTTCATCTCTATCTATGCAACTCTTAAACAACGAATATAAAATTGAATCCACGTGTGGTTCAATTGTTGCATTTTCATCCTCGAGTATCTTGTATCGAAAAAGAAACTACTACATCATCAATCCATTCACAAAGACTTGTACATTTGTAGGGTCTCTTGGTCTTGGTGATTGGGGTTTCTTTACATTGTTGAAAAATTGTCAACAACAAAAATACCATTGGGTAGTATTGAAACATGTTTATACAGAATTTCAAACAAAATATTTTATTTCCAGCAGCATTCATATGGGGTGGAGACAAACATGTCCTATAGATGGCGATGTTTTGCGGCCCAAAAATCCCATATTGTATAATCAAACAATGTTATGGGTGGACAGTCATGTGGTTTCTAGAGATAATCATATATGTATATACAAGCTATGCTGGATAGATCTTGAGAATAACAAATGGGGGTTCCAGTTTATTCCACACTCGAATTCAACGTTATCGATTAGCCTAGCATGTTATCACAATGAGCTTCTTTGTTTTATCAATGATGGGAGAACTATAGTGTGGTATATAGAAAAAACAAAAAATCAAAATGATTCAACAAATTCTTCGATAAGAAATGGATGTTTAGAAGGTGGATTGTGATGGAGTATCATGTCTAATTTGACCTCGGGCATTAATCGCAAATGCAGTGGATATTTTCCTGTTGCAGCACTTGATAATTACATGCTCATGTGCAAATACGACCGTCTTACTTTTGGTTTCTATGACTTCATTGACGCACATTCTAATTTTGTAAGCAAGGATAGAATGTTGGATTCTGCATTGTCCAAACTTGAAAATCCAACACAACTAAGTGTTGTTGAGCTTGTAGACAACATATCCATCATTCTAAGTTGCCCAAACATGGATTCAATTGATGATGTGTTTTTAATGGGATAATATAAACATTTATGGCATGTTACTTGCATGTATGTTATGCAAGTTGACATGTTTGGATGGTTCTTAATCATACTTATTCAAAATATTTCTTCCCAACAAACTTTACTAGGTTTTTGGCAATCAGTGCTACATATGGAATGTTACTTACTTGTACTTATGCAAATTGACATCTTCAATACTTCATTATCATGCTTATTGGATTGATCTCTTCCGATTTTTCCCAATTTACATCCTCTATGAAATAGAATTTTATCATACATGCCATTTTTTTAAATTTTCTTGGATACAAAACTTGAGTACAATATTAGTCTATATCTTGGCGATCTTCAGCTATAAAATTATTATAAGATAATATTTGAATAAAGTTCAAAACGTTTACGTATGTGTTTATTTTTGCTATACCTATAACATGACTTTGTACACTAATATGGTTTGACATTAGCTAATTTTTTTAATGTTCATGTAGATATGTTGTCGGAGAAAAATAGTGATTGGAGCAGTGAGAAGAACTTGATGGAAACAGTGCATCACACAAAAAACGAATTCTCACGAAAACACTATAATAAAAAAAAGGAAGATATTAATAGGAAACGTCATTTATTATACAAAGAGAATAGTGAGCAAATCAACAAACAAAGAAGAGAACGTCATGGTCATTCCTTTGCAAATGTCATTGATTCTCAGGGCGAGCCCACTAAATTCCAGAGCATATCTAATATAATGAGGAGATCAAATCGCCAAAGTCAATTTCTATCATCAATGCCTACATATAGTGACAACTGTAATGAAAAGTTGAATGAAATTGATGAACCTTTCGTAAATCATACTTCTGGCGAAACTTTTTCTAATCATGGCACCAAGGTATAAGGATTACATGGCGTTGTCTATATTTGAAAATAAGTGTTGATATGTACAATATAGATATACTTACATACATGTTCAATGTTTAGATAACTATTCGCAACAATTTTCTGAATCGACCATTTGATGAGCGCGAGGAAGCTATGCATACAAATCAAAATGACAGTACATAATGATAACACTAATATAGATGAAAGAAGCAGTGGAATAAGAACAATTTCTCTTGGAACTACAAAGGAAACAAATTCCAAGTCTACTAGGAATGACTCACACAGCGACGCAAACAATGCATTGTTAAGGAATGAAGAACAAGGGTTTCAAAATCAACTCAAAACCAGTTTGCAAATGTCTAGTCCAGTACGAGCTATTTTTGTTGGAACAACCAAGGTATTGTTTCACCTATCCATGACAACAACCATGCATTTGACATTGATCAAAATAAGGTAGTATTAGATACAATATTATTTCATATTTGTGTGCAATAATTCAATGACAAACTGTTTTGAAATTTCAGGATAGTAGCATCCATGGACAACAGCTAGTCAGTGTTGGAAATAATTGTCGAAATGACATGATATCGATGAATGTCATTCTGTCTTCTGGTGGCGATGACTCTCTACAAAATGTCGGTCAAAATTATGTTGTGTGCAGCCAACCGAAGAACATGGACTTCAATCGGGAAAACAATTCTACACCTATGAATGATCAAGCAATAATTCGAAACCAGATCATGATCAGTAGACCAAGTGGAGATGCATAAAGGACTATTTCTCTTGGAACATCAAAGGTCTTACTCAGCCTATTCGTACGCAAGTTCCATATTTCGATCTTACCAGAAGATTTGACATAATATTTAACAATGAAATTTTCACTTTTCAGGATAATAGCGCCAAGGATGGTCGAGGACACAACATTCAAACCCCAACTCATCTCAACGATATGATGGCAACCAACCTTCGTTATAATTTTCATGATGACAACATTCTGGGTCAGGTTTCAGGTGATGGTACTCGACGAAGGCAAGTCAGGAATCTACATCGTCGCAACAACAGAGGAGAGAGATGTTGGCATGTCTCGTCTCACTTCGCACTGAATGCTAACGTCCATGCTCAAGATCCAAGTTTAAATATACATACATCAAGAAACATGGTTGAGTTTTTCCAACAAATGTCCTCTTTCCATCAAGCATTTCGCGCCCAAATTGATAAATTGTCAATTGTGCAAATGTGTAATGTTTGTCATGAATCATACCCTGGAATGAATGTTTTCAAAGGAGATCAAGGACCTATTTTTGTGAGATGTAGGAAAGAACATGGTATCCATCGTTTCTCTCGAAATAACAACATGAATCCTGGCAAACAACCTCCTGTTTTATCAGTTTTGACACAAGTTGAAGAAATGCTAATAGCACGAGTGAATCCAATACAACAGGTCACACATGCACATGGAGGTCAATATAAATACAGTGGCCATACAATTAGCTTCCTACAAGATATCGTTTCAATTGTTAAGAGACTTCCTCGTCGAATAGAAGACCTATACATATTAATTGTCAGAAGAGAAGGGCCTCCATCCAAGCACTATGATTGCATTGTTAGTAGGTCAAGAGTAATGGATGCATTGCATTAAAAAATACAGATGGACAAATATTACCGAGATGTTGAAGTTGATCCAGAATTAGTCATATGTCTCCCAGACCATCCAACAGATGTCTCCTCTAAATTGCGTTATATCAACTCTGACATAGCTGACTCAGAAGATATTGATGCAGACATTGATAGATTTGGAACTCATCGACTCAAAACTCATCCTTTATCCTTTACAGCTAGAATGCCAAATGCGCAAAGAGAGATAGAAGAGATACATAACTTTGTTAACAAAGAATCTTCTTTGTCAGATTTAGATATGGAATTGCCAGAGATTGGTTTGTCTCCAATAAATGAATACAACACAGAAGGTTTGTTTGACATGGCATTTCCAACATTGTTTCCCGCCGGCACTGCTGATTGGTTACAACCATGTTTGAAGGATGTCCGCTTACATGAGTATGGGTTGCACCTACTCATATATTGTGCCCAAAGGTTTGGAAAACATCCAAGGTTTCGGTATTTTGTATTGAACATGATAATGAGACATCGAAGCCAAGGAACAGCTGTTGTATTCATGAAAAAAAACATTGAAGATGGCATACCTACCACAATTGAAGATTTACGTAAGGAGCTCATTGAAGTCCCTGAAACCAAATTAGTCGAACGATTGATGCGTTTTGGTTCATGTCTTTGAGGAACAAAGGAATACTAGAACATATGCCACAATGAGCTTACTGACATGATATCACAACTCGGTTGCCCAACTTTGTTTTTCACTTTGAGTGCAGCTGATACCAAGTGGCCGGACCTACATAAAGTTATGCCAATTCTGCACCTGTATCTGCGCAAAACAGAAATAGATGGAGAACTGATAATGTTATAAACTATCCAGATATTGTTGCAAAGTATATGCATGAACATTTTAGTATATTCCGTGATGAAATAATTGTGAAATACCTTCATGCTAAAGACTACTGTTACAGGTAATTCGTTTCCTTATTCTATTTTTTAATCTAACATGTTAGATTATTGCTTGAAATTTTGTTGCAAGCTAATATTATTGAAACATGATGAGTTTCATAGGTATGAATGGAAACATAGGGGTTAAACACATATCCATGGCTTTCTGTGGTTAGAAGGTGCACTAGACATGGAACAACTAGATTGGAAAGACACGATAAGAGTTGATGCAGCAAGACGATACTTTGACAATTATGTAACAACATGGAATCCTCGTGATTCTTACCATAGGAATATATCTATTCATCGAACTCTAGAGGAAGATCCTTGATTATTGGATACCAGTGAAATATTCAATACAAATCCCCTTGATGAATATGAGCAACTAGCGAATCGAGTGCGACGCCACACAAGATGCAGTGTTCATTCCTGTTTACAAAAAAAAGGTTCCTCCTACATGTGCCGATACAATGCACCATGGGAAATTCAAGACCAGTCGAAAATATTTGTCAATGACAAAGGACACAAAAAATATGAACCTGCTCGCAACGACGAGAGGTTAAATGTTCATAACATTCCTCTTCTTTCAATATGGTGTGCCAATGTTGATTGCCAGCCAATTCTTTCATGTCATGCAGTTTTTAAATACATTTCAAAGTATGCTTCAAAATTAGAGAGAAGATCAGAAAGCTATCAAGACATGTTGACAAGAATTTTCAATGTCGTTGACTCTGACATTCCCTCTATATGTGCGTATAAAAAGTTTCTTGCTGAAACAATTATGGAAAGAGATATAGGAGCACAGGAAACATGTCATATGTTGTTAAAGCGTCCTCTTGTTATTTCTAGTTGTATATTTGTTTCGGTTAATGTTGGCAGAAAAATATTCAAAAGAGTTTCTTCTGACTCAGACAACAACAAATTCCCAACAGGGTCTGGGTTTCTAGAGCACTACCAAAACAGACCTCCATTTCTGGAGCACTTATCTTTAATTGAAACTGCATGATCATGGTCTTTTAGTGGTCGACGTCAGAGAGAACCGTGGAAGCCAAGAGATACACTTGTGATAGTTCGTGTATGGCCACGGTTCTGTGAGGTTCCTAACAGCAATTCAGATTCCTTTGAGTTGTTTTTCCTCAGTGAATTACTTCTCTATAAACCATTCAGAAACATTCAGATTGATATTGGAGTCCGCACAAAAATTATTATTCAAAATTGGAGTATGCTTAGATATCGAACTTAGCATGTCAATAGGACACCTTTGGGACTAGATACCAATGAATAAGATGACGATACACATCAAGATGAAGTGGTTCATGAGAATGACATGGATGAGTGGGAGATGTTGTCATGTCTTGTTCCTCCCAATACTGTTCAATTTTCAGACATTGATACTCTTGGTCGTAGATACTTTGACTTGATCCATGCATGGAATAGTACTACAGGTTCAAATAGAAACTTAGAGGACCCAACATATTTCATAAAAAATGCACACTCAAGAGGATCGATACTAGATCTCTCACATTCTAGGTCAGCTTCTCCATCCTCATTTTCTGATAAGCAACGTCTTTGTTTTGAAACTGTTATTGAACATTTCCATGAAGGACCTAATGCAAACCCGCTGAAGATGATAATTCAAGGAACTGCAGGGACAGGAAAGTCTTACCTTATACATTGTATTGGACATGAATTTTCAATGCATTCCATAAATGGAAAAAGCCCTCTGCTATTGCTAGCACCTACAGGAGTGGCTGCCTTCAACATATGAGCCAAAACAATTCACTCGGCCCTCAAAATCCCTATTAAAGACTTCAAATATTTACAGGGTTAGTCACTTTCTGTATTGCAAGAAGAAATACGATATGTTACACACATTTTAATTGATGAAATGAGTTTCATTGGGCCAAGGTTGTTCATACAAATTGATTCACGTCTTCGGGAGGCATTTCCTGAAAAAAGGCCAGTTCCTTTTGGTGGGAGATCATTGATTCTTGTTGGATATCTTGGGCAGTTGCCTCCTGTCAAAGATAAACCATTGTATGTAGGAAACACAGCTGGTAGGGTCTTATGAAAAGATTTCACAAAGGTTGTTACATTGGACACGGTATTTCGTCAACAAGGCACAGATCCAAATCAAGTCAAATTTAAGAGGTTGCTAACCAACATCAGAAATGCAAACCCAATAGTGGATGATTGGAATCTTTTAATGTCACGAATAGATGCAAATATGGATGGTACTGAAAGTAATACTTTCAATTCATAAATCCATTTGTTTCCTACGAACACCTTGGTAAATGTACATAATCGATGTATGCTAAAGTCACTTGGAATTCCTATAGCACGATGCATTGTTGAACATATGAAGAATAGAGATTTTACTGACGCTGATGATGACCAGCTTCAACAAGAGGTGCTTTTATGTCCTGTTCAGGGAGTGATGTTGACGTGTAACTTGTGGGTGGAAGCAGGGTTGGTAAATGGAGCACTTGGGATAGTTCAAAACATTTTTTTCTCTGATGGATGCAAACCACCACAACTGCCAATGTATGCTACAGTCTCTTTTAATGATTACATTGGTTTACCATGGGACATCAGATATCCCAAAATTGTTCCAATAACACCTGTTGTTAGAGGAAATCGCAAGAAAATCCCATTGTGTATGGCTTGGGCTCTTACCATACACAAATCGCAAGGTTTGACTTTACAAAGGGCAACCATCGATATCGGTATCACAGAGAGGCAAGGTTTAACTTTCACAACAATTTCAAGGGTAAAATATATTGATGGGTTACGAATATCTCCGTCGTTTACATTTGAAAGGTATTCAAAGATGGCCAAAAGTGCATATGCTACAATCAGGAAGAAAGAAGAACAACGGTTAGAATCCATTTCAGCTTAAAGATCACAACTATTAGGTTATTAGGTAACTTGATTGTTTATTGTATAGATATTTATATTGACATGTTTCATTGTTATTATTTTAATTGGAAGCAAGAAATATAGATTGCAAGAGAGCAAACCAAATTACAAACAGAGTAGGTTTAATCTCTTTTTATTCATTTGCTTTTCATATAGTTGTCGAGAAAAAGTTTTTTCCCTATATGTCAACATACACTTTTTCAGTATGTTCAATTACAATTCAATTTACAAGCATTTGTTAAGCTGTATTATGACATAAAAAAATAGTGGTAACCATTATTTTTTGTTCATATTCTTTCTGCATGTGTTGAAAGAGTAACGATATAGTCAGTTATCTATTTTTTTTCATAATATCCTCACAGGTAATTGTAATTTTTTTTAATTGAGTTTTATCGATTGAAATGATAGATTACGAGATGACATGCCAATGATTTTAACATATATAACCATGACCATGCATGTTACCATTTTATGCAACTTACATTTTGTTATATTGTGTAATTTAATTATTATTGATATCTTACAATTTTAGTGCTTGTGCCACATTTCCTCCAATGTTGTTTATTGTATTATTTTGTTATCATGATGTTCAAATTCATAAAACCATATATGTTTTTATTTTCCAGATCTTTGAGTCAAATCCCAAAAAAAATGGATGTAAAAAAATTCAAACATTGTCCAATGGTATGCATCAGACACCTCATAGACGAACCAAGGTTGAGACGTCGATTTCAGATACATGTTCTACATCCTGGAAGAGGAAACCTTTCCAAACCAGAAATTCAAAAGGAGATAGGGAAGAAATTTGGCATTGCCGGTACACAACACATATTTATTTATGGTTTTCGTACATATGGACAAAGATCGTCAGGTTTTGGGTTGGTATATGACAAGCTTGAGGATGCAATAAAATAGGAGCCTAACCATAGATTGGTGAAGAACGGAATTCGTGATCTTGGTAAGAAAACCAAAAAAAATACTGAAAAAAAAAGCAAAGAAAATCCGTGGTGTCTTGCCAAGAAAATAAGAAGATTGTTCAACCACTCTCATCATCATCATTGTGTTTATTCACTCATCAATATCATTGTGTTGAAGATATTTTATAAGTTTTAATACTATTTTGAATTTTGATTTGTTCCTAAAAAATTTGTTGTCAACCTATATCTTATTTATATGTAGTTTACATAGCTTTGTGTGTTCATTCAAATAAATTATTTTAATGGTTTGTTATGTTTCTGTTGCAATATGGTAATGTTGGTTGCTGGATTTTTGTTTCATGATTCCATTAATTAAATTGTTTTGTAGTAGTTGGGTTCACTTTTATTTTGAATTTCTTTTTGCATTCTTAAATCGATGAAGGGTTATCTTGAATTCTGATGTTCATTGGTGCCTATGGTGTCTTCTGACATTGCTTCATGGTTATGTTCTACTATGTTTGTGTTATGCAAATAAATTATTTTTATAATTTATTATATTTCGGTTGGTAATAACTATGTATTTTTAATGTTATTTATAAGTAGTTTAAATAGCTTTGTGTGTTCATTCAAAGAATTTTTTTTTAAGATTTGTTATGTTTCTGTTGCAATTTGGTAATGTTGGTTGCTTGATTTTTGTTACATGATGCCATTAATTAAATTGTTTTGTAGTAGTTGGGTTTATTTTTATTTTGAATTTCTTTTTGCATTCTGAAATCGAGGAAGGGTTATCTTGGATTCTGATGTTCATTGGTGCTTATGGTGTCTTGTGACATTGGTTCATGGTTATGTTCTACTATGACTGTGTTATGCAAATAAATTATTTTTATAATTTATTATGTTTCTATTGGTAATAACTATGTTTTTTTAATGTTTTTGTTTAGTTAATTGCAAATGGATCCGAGCATTTGGAGTTTACTCCCACTCGAGTTTCTAGAGATGATTCTCCTATGGGTGCCATTTTCAACATTGGTTTGTTTGCAATCAATATCTAAACATTGTGAAGAGCTATTGTCTAGGCCATCTTTTGTTAGTGCTTGGAAAAATAACAATATAACAGAAACTGGCCTTTTAATTGAACTATTGGGACAACATCAAAACCATTTTGCATATAAGTTTATCAATCATACAGGACATACATCCTTGTTGCATGTCCCTCATCCAGAATATAGATATACGATTGAATGTACAGTTGGTTCAATCATTTTGCTCTCAAAATATTGTCATGTACGAGGGCATAAGGATTATTACATCGCAAATCCATTCATAAAGCGTTTCTCAAATATAGGAATTATTGATATAGGAGACTATGGTTTCTTTTCTCTGATAGGAAACACTGGTCAACAAAAACATGGATGGATACTTGTACGTCATAAGCGTACTGAACATGGTCCTAAATTTTTTATCTGCAGCAATGTCCAAAGAGTTTGGAGAGAAACAATTGGTGCTGATGGTGAACCTACTGCTCCTAAAGATGTTGTTTTTTATAAAGGAAAAATTTATTGGTTGCATGTGAAAATAACTTCTGAAGAAGGTGCCTCATATGTGTACAGAATGTACTCACTGAACATTGAACTGAATATATGGGGTATGCATTCAGTTTACACAGGACGTAGGAAACGATCTATGTGTCTGACCTTACATTGCAACCGATTGATATGTCTTGTGAATGATGGTTTTACAAGCATATGGTTTATAGATGAAATCCAAGATTTCAAACGTGGTCAACATTGCGTTCAACAAATAGATAGTCATTTCGAGGATGGTAGAGGGTTAAGATGGACCCTTTTACAAGGTATGACACGAAATATAAATATACGTTGTTCAGACTATCTACCATTTCGAGCAGTTGGAAATTCTATATTGATGTACAAGAATGCTGAAATTCCATTCATATACTATGATTTGGAAACTTGCAGTGTTACTCATTTAGCAGTTGATGAAAGATCATTGCTTCCAAATCACCGTCTACCATTGCCAGCAAACAATCAATGCAGTAACATTATCATGTATAAGAATTTCTTTCCTCTAACTCCAAGCATGGTTTTATTCAATGATTTTCTCCCATTCCCTCTAACATTGTTTCAGTCCCTGTAGGATTTTGGCATGTAATTCAATAGGTTTATGAGTCTTTGTAAACAAAACTATGTTTTAGTTTTTGCACTATGTGCAAATTTTGGTATGTTCTGGTTTTAAATAAAACATGGCTTCCTTCCATGAAGCTTTTTATAAAGGATATGGAAATTTCGAGTAGCTATGTTTGAGTTTTTGCTTCAAATCAATATTTTTATTTCTTTTGATCTAAAATAAACAGATTTATGTACTCTATAACATCAAAATTTATTGGCTATATCGAGAATTTAATGGAAACTATATTTTACATCTTTTAAATAGTACAACTAATATTGCATATCTTGCCCTCATACACTAAAAGTATTTTATCAATTCTGTTGATAGTTACACTAATATATGATCCCGTGTCCTTCTATATTAATAAAAATAATGCGGTTAAAATGTAAACATTCCAATTAAACCAATAATATCCAATACAGTCACACAGAGATTGCATTATCAACAAATGAATAAACAAGGCATTCGATCTGAACTCGGTATGGGAACAAACATTGCACATTAAAGAACACTTTTTTGCACTTGAAATAACAAAGAAATTCCATAACTAACGGTATCGTAATTTATGATGACTTTCTGTACTAAGTTGACGTAACGTAAAAGGTTTTTCAACAATTGCATATTTCAATTGCTCAAATAACAATTTAAATAATCAATACAATATTTCACTTTCTCAAGTAACAATTTAAATAATATATGTAATTGTCGCAATTAAAATCCTAGATTTCGTGATTTTAGCTATCCATTCACTCATTTACATCATATTCATGGATGCAATGCTTACTATATTATTGAAATTGGTACTTTTTGTATTCGTTGAAGAATTTTATTTTTTTCATAAATATCACGAATCATAAAATATATGGAACTGAAATTGCTTAGAAAATTATTCAGTTTCACATTAAATACACATCAATTAAACAACTGTTGCAGTATTCGAGTCTACGAAAACATTTCAATACAAACATTGTAGATTATATAACAAATTTTCCCACTTGAACTAACAAAGATATTCCATATTTGCTCCACAATTGACATTTACGCCTTGTTCAAATGAGAACAACATAACTAGTCATCATGTACTTTATGATGCATTTCTATACACCACATGTCACAAGACACCATAAGCACCAATGAACATCAGAATCGAAGATAAACCTTCATTGATTTTAGAATGCAAAAAAAAATTCAAAATAAAACTAAACCCAACTACTACAAAACAATTTAATTAATGGCATCATGTAACAGAAATCCAACAACCAACATGACCGTAGAGCAATGTCACAACTCAACCTAATGCTCAGTGACTATGATAATCCACAATAGCACATCATAAATTAAACATATATTTGACTTATTAAATTACTTTTAATGTTTTAATGCAATCAACCACATTAGTTAACATAACCATAATACAATATATTCATACAGAAATGATGCAATCGAACACAACCCTTTGTTTATGTCAAAACATAATTAACAATTGAAAATATCACTACACCTAATCATTGTGTAACATTACAATGACTTACATATTGTCACATTATCACATTACTCAACATAGCCATAATGCAACATGGCAATTACAATCTAATAAAACCTTCCCACGACATAGCAAATTTTGATTTTAAATGCTAACGTTGGAGTGTGACATTTCCAATGCCAATTATCATAACCCTTTGTCAACCTCCTACATACTATTTGAATGATTTCATTCCCCAATGTATTTGTCAGATTATGAAATGAAACAAAGGCTATGTGACATTCACACAGTTTGCAATGATTTGATGTCACATCTTCGTGACATCTTTTATGTCGCATTGTGACATTGATCATATATATTCTAATAATAGTCAACATATGTTCATCGTTAATACATACTATTATTATGAAATTATTATTTGATTACCAGTACTTAACTATTATTAATATTATTTTACTAACATCTAAAATAATATATTATATAAATCATGTTATTATTTTATTGTTACTTTAATACAATTATTTTCATTATTAAATATTATATTTTATTCTTTTCACATCAATACTTTAACTAATAACCGTATTTTAATAATAATAATACATTAGTATTGTTAAATATTAATATTTTCTTTGTATGGTTGTTATATTAATTTATTACTTTATTCGAGTTATTTTAATTAAATACTATATTGTATTTAATATTCTTATGTAATAAAACATTAACTAATTATAATTATTAAAATTTTACTATTATCTAAAATTTTACAATACATTACAATGTATGTTAAAAACAAAATTATTAATACATGGATTGTTTCCAAATATTAATTACACTTACTTAACCATTATTATTACTATTTTGTTATTATCTAAAATATTATAATATATTTTTATAAATAACAAAAACATTTTTTACTGAATTAATTGTTTCCCAATAGAAAAAAATATCTTCAAACTATACTATATTTATATTCAAGATTCATAAATTAATATGGATTATTAATTTGTTGTAATATTGCCATACATTATTTATTATTTTAAATAATACAATGTATAATTGTGTAAAAAGAGACATTTATTTAAATCCAAATGGATATTATAACTATTAAGTGTAAAGGTATTAAATTTTAAGTCTAATAAATTATTTATAATAATTAATTATACTTTTTATTTATATTATAATAATTAAATAAACAATATTACTCTCATTAATACTTTTTGTAATAATTATTTTTATTTATTATTATATATTTGAATAATTAAATAAACATTATTATTGTCATTAATATTTTCTTTATATTCCAGGGGTGGCAGGTGCGGGTGGGATCCTAGTTGATCCCGGAGGACAAGTGGAACATAGATTCGCTTGGGGACTGGGTCCTAGAACCAACAACGAAGCAGAATGGATGGCCCTTCTTCAAGGTCTTCACCTTATTCGGAACAAAAATCTCCAGAAAGTTCTGGTCTTCGGCGACTCCAGGCATGTCATCTATAAGATGATTAATGGGTATCCTTCAGGAGATATCAAATGTCGTAGACTATATAAAAAGGCTCAACTTCTTTTGTCCCAGCCCATCGAATTTTATCACATTCTTCGCCAGAATAACAAGGACGCAGATGCGATGGCAAATGTTGGAGCTAGTCTCCCTCAAGGCCATTTCAGACAGGATGAGGATCCTCCTTTCTACAAAGCCATTCCATGAAGAGAACTCTAAGAAACCTCCATCAAATCAAGAATAGGCAAACTTATGAAATGAAGCTTCTTGATTCCAAGGATTATAATTGCATGGTTATTGTTTTTCCCCCCCTTGGCTCCCTTGTTTTCATCCTCTCCCTCTTTCTCCTTTCTTTCCTCCCCTTTCCATCTTCCCGCTCCCCCCTTCATCCCTTCTACCGCCCCCTCTCCTCGCGTCACCCCCTTCCAGCTGGTCTTCACCCTCTCCCTCCCCTTGGCGGTCACCTGCATTTAAGATCCCGTCTTGTCTTACCCTATTTGGTGGTCGTGTGGACAGTCCAGCCCACCTCGACAGCAGAGAATTTAACTCCCCTCAGGCTCACATTGAAGTGCCATTCCTCCTCGCACGAACGAGGTTCTTCTTACTCTGCCTCCATGTCGAACCTTAGCCTTATCCTGTCTCATGGTTACGCTGCGGGTTTGTATTCAGACTTTGCCATCCTTCTGCAAGAGGCAGACGGAACTGGAATAGGGAGTTTGCAGGTTCCTCCTTGGCATAAGCGGCCTTCTATCGTTGAAGAAAATCTCGTTCAGTTTTCCCTCTGTCAAAGTTATTACCCTTCAGATCATTGGGAAATTGACTCAGGCTGAGAATTGGAGTAACTCAGCCCTCCAGCAAGCAAATCATCAAGAGTTAGCAGAGGTAGCAGTTTGCCCCTTGCAATCGCAGCTGTCTCGCTTGGATATTTCGTCCGACCCAGGCATTATGGCGCATTTGGGTAACAACCTTGGATTGCAGGATATCATGAAGAACTTACGAAGGGAATATGAGTTGACAGCTATAGGGGTTAAGGAGAGTAGAGACACAGCCAAGGAAATAAAGGAAATGAGCGAAACTGTTAGCAGGACATCTCAGGAAGTCAGCAACAATGGAGCCCGCACAGACGACTTGGAAAGCAATCTGCTAGAACTTCTGGGCAGAGTTGAACGCATTGAAGAAGACATTCAAAGGCTCGTTTCAATGAACCAGGAGAGCAGGGTCAATGGCGTCAACGACCCAGCACCCCAGCCTATGGAAGAAGAATCTGTTCAGCAGCCCCGCCCTCAGAGAGGCAATGAATTTTATAGCCTGTTTTATGTTCAGTTTAGTAAGGGGTTTATGTTTCAATTTTGTATGAATCATGTTTTTCTGCACTCTGCTATGTAGACAGTTTGTAAGGGTATTCACTACCCGGTTAGTATGCAGCTCAGAAACAATCTTTTGCTCTCTGTTTTGGGAGATAGATCATGTTTGGCTTGTTGTTTTTATGTCGTGTCAGCCTTATATCTTCCTTCGGAAATGTAATGAATGGCTGTGCACAGCCTGATAATACAACCCCTTTTCTGTTTCTGTTAAAAAAAAATATTTTCTTTATATTCAAGATCCATAAATTAATATGGATTATTAATTTGTTGTAATATTGCCATACATTATTTATTATTTTAAATAATACAATGTATAATTGTATAAAAAGAGACATTTATTTAAATCTAAATGGATATTAAAACTATTAAGTGTAAAGGTATTAAATTTCAAGTCTAATAAATTATTTATAATAATTAATTATACCTTTTATTTATATTATAATAATTAAATAAACAATATTACTCTCATTAATACTTTTTTTAATAATTATTTGTATTTATTATTATATATTTTAATAATTAAATAAACATTATAATTGTCATTAATATTTTCTAGATATGTCAATGGGCTCACCCCTTACTAGCAACAACCACATTAAATTAATTAATGTGTTTGAATCCGCCGATAGGCATAAATTTAGGCACATACTTTTTATATTAATGTTTTTTCCCTATAGTATGTGCTTAAATTTACGCCTATCGACGTATTCAGACACATTAATTAATTTAATGTGGTTGTTGCTAGTTAATGTTATATGAAATATTTCATTATTCCAAAATTATATATATGATGTAAATTATTCCAAAATTATATATATGATGTAAATTATATTGTTTCAACTTGTATAACGTCTAGTCAAAAATTATTGGTAAGAAGTAGCTATTAAACATAAAGTTAGACAAGGAAGGGTTGTAATTTACAAAGTAGGCACAGGTAAATCATGTTGGAGTAATTTTTTGATAAGTAGATGAGCTCATTTCTTTTTATATGCCGCGTTTAATTTTATTCTATTCATTTACTTTTACGAATTTGGTGCATGGCAATGAGACAGAATACTAATTTTGTACATGTTAAAAAGCACGGATGACAGGGTTCGGGAGTTTGTACATGCGATTAAACGATTGAACATATCTTTTGTACATGCTATTTCTCAAAGTAGGTATGAAATAAACTATGTCAGAGCATTATTTTTCTATCAAAAATTTTGACTAAAATTTGGTACGAATTGTTGAAATTACAGTTTTGATTTGTTGAAATTGTGAATTTGTACATGCGAATTTTCAAAGTAGATGTGGAATAAACTATGGGAGAGCAATATTTTTTTTTTCTAAAATTTTAATTAAAATTAGGTAAGAATTGTTGAAATTACAGTTTTGGTTTATTGACAGAGTGCTAGAGAAGTTATGAAAAGCCTTGAATCCATTTTTGCAACCAAAATTGCAATTTCAGCCACCAAAATAACAGTTTCAGCAAAAATTCCCTCCTCACATTTCAGCAAATTTCACTGACAAAAAATGTAAATGATATAAAATTTAACTCACTCGATAAACAGGTCCTTATACCTCCAACTTTCTTGAGCAATTAATACTCTTCATCAATGTATCCACAATTGGTCGTTTAGAAACACATCCTACCAATCTTTGCCTGTGTATGTGTGCTCGGGAATATGGAGATTCCAAAATCTTTGTATATTTGAAAACAAACCTGCGAATATGCCATGCATTCTCATATATGTGTTTTGCCTTACCAACGATTCTAGAACACCGAGAGTTAGAAGCATCAATCCCCCTCATTTGATTTTGTGCAATCCTTTGGATTTTTCGATGGTGCTTAGCTACTAAAAAATTACAAGGTAAATGTAAAATGTGCAATGAGAATCGTTTAATCTTTATTTTTTTTAGTAATAACACTGTAAGTGTTATATTATTTTATTAGTGAATCCTATGTTGTATTTTTTTTTATGTTGTAACTCTAGGAGAGTGATGTGCCTCACAACTAAAATAAAGGGAAATTGTATTCACTAAGGGAAGGCTTGCAAAACCTTAAGAGGATTAATGATGAGTGAGTATCATCATGGCACCTTTAGGGGCAGAAAACAAGCTTATAATTCTAGGAGGAGACAAGCTAAAAATGCTCTTTTGATAACCTAAGTCTTACTTTTAAAACCTTGAGTTTGTGAAATAACACACTACCCTAGTAAAAAAGGCTTATGCGTTCTCAATAGCTTATAAGTCTAAATATGACAATTCTTACCATCGAGATATGCTTATGAAAAATAAAAATGAAACTAAATAATGCTAAAATCCTACTACGATGAACCTAATATTATTAGTTGAGAGGATATTTTGGATTACTATTAATGCATTGCACATGAACATTATTATTAATAACATAGAGCATATCTCTAATAACCCAAATTTCATAAAAATATAAAATTTTTAAAGTGACATAAAATGTCTTAGATCCCAATTTAGTAACTACTAGCGGTTAGCGAAAAATGAAACAGTTTAAAAAATTTTAAGGATTAGTTTCAAATACAGAAAAACTAATACAACTTTAATTTTTATAAGTCATAGAAAAAGGACTTGCATTTACTTACTGCTAGCTGTACTGATGATTTACTTTTGTTAAGTAGGTGAGAAACCATGTTTGAAAACGGGGCTTACTTAGCATTGTGCTAACTCAAATGGACTGCTGGTTCTTACAGGTTCAACAGGTAGGCGTATGATCAAGTAAGAGTTTATTTTGAATTATGTCGAGAAGTACTTTTTTAGCATGATAAGATGCTAGTATATAAATTGATTATTAAGATGCAAGACTCTGATGAGGTAAAGTAAATTCCTTCGTTGTTTTGGATCTATGATAGTATTTATATTTAAGCCATAATGACTTTTATCCTTAACATAATTAATGCCATTTACAAGAATGAGTTCTTCCAAGGTTTCTTTTTGTCGTCAAGATTATAGTACCTAGTCAATTATATATTCTTATAGTGAGTCATAGAGCTCATGATCTTGGCATATAATTACTTCTACTGTATCATGATCTTACTGCTATTGTCATGTTTAATATTCAAGTGTACTGCTCTTTATGTATGAACATAATCCTATGTTTTTCAAAGGTAAAGTTTACCATGCAAAAATTAGTTACTTAAGAGAAAAAATTTCGATAAGGTCAAACTTTAGTCTTCTTGAAGACTCCTTCATTTATCAGCATCAAGTCTTTATGTGGAGAAGTTTAGAACTCTTCAGTTTATATAGAAAAATATTGTAAATAACAACATATCTCTACTCTAATTCTCCTTTACTAGTCGTGAAACAATACCAGCTTGTTTGATTTGTTTGCAATTATGATTATCTTCTTGCACTGCTAGTAGTCAAGCTATGTACATGGTATTGAGTTTATAATCATGATGCAATTGTTATTATAATGTTACAATTCTATACTAATTTATAATTTACAATATTAGGCTATAACAAGAATACTAACTTGTAACCTAAGGTAGTTTTACTACCTAACAACTACTATCATAAAGTCGAAACTAAACATAAAATACATTATAAGGTTTTGTTCCTCTAACATACTAGTTCCAATGCATGGTCTAAACCATAGCATGATTGATATTGTAAGCAATCATATGAACTATCCAAATGATCGATGGCAAAGTTGACATGATAAGCAATCATATGAAACGTTATATTATGGTCGATAACGTGATTTGTATTATTGGCAATTGATATGCACTTTTATGATATAGTCGATAGCATGGTTTACATTATATGCAATGATATAATTTAAATTCGAATGTGCAACATTGACAATAGAACTTCGACCCACACTTGGTTAAATTTCTGGAAGGGCACGTGGACAATCCTTATCCATGCATTGGTTGACTTAAAACAAATGAAACCCTACTTCTTGCATTTTACTTCGAGGATTTATCCTCCTGCAGGCTGCGCTGTGAGTCTCCTTGTGGCCATGAGAGGCCTGCTCTTCCTTAAACTTTGACACTAAGCCTGCATTACTATGCAAATTGGTTTATGGCTTCATCGTTTAAGTTTTTGGTTTCTTTTGTGAGTTGAGGGAAACACAATGTGAGTAGTTTAAACTTCTTCACGTGGCTTGAAACCTGTAACTGGTTTTACCCTTGTGTATGTTCATTCTTTGCCTTGGCATCGTGGAGTTTGAGACTATCTCTTGCTGCCTCTGTCGCAGAGTTGGCTTAAGGGTATTTTCTGGCTTCTCGGTTTTGTGCATTTGAGTTGGATGGTCGTATATTCTCAGCTCTGATTTCTTCTTGCTCATAGGTAAAATCTTAATCTCTACTCGAAATTCCTTTTGTAAATTTATTTACTAGGTTAGGGTTTTAATAAATTAAGAAAAGAGTTTAATTTTCTGTTTGAAACTGTGTTCTTGTAGGCACCTGCTAACGGGTCCAGGATTTAAGTGGAAAGCAACCTCATGCTTTGGTTAACTTCGTGGGATTCCAACTGGTAAGCCCTGGTGTCATCGTGGGTTCTTCCTGCTTGCGATATGGGTTATTGGATGAAGGTTCCTGTGGTTGGAAATATGGATTTGGATTCTCCGTTGGTTAAGATGTTTATTTTGTTGTTTATTATCCATGTTTTATTTAAAAACCCTTGCGATACTTCGCTGGGTAGAAAAAGCTTTTGATGCTGTGATGTATATATGGTTTTGGTGAAACAGTTTCATCCTTACGGCTTAATGATGTAATACTGTTGTTTTAATATTATAAAGAAAAACTCCTCTATGCTCATATATTTTAAAATACCTCTGTCTCGTTCACTTTAGTTTCTCTTTTACATTTGAACCTTAAGAAAAAGAAGACCATGAACTAGGTTTTGCTTAACCTGTTAGTAGTGTATTTTATTTACTGTTAATATAAAAGACTTATGTGTATTGGTTTATTTAGCAGGCTGGGGTTTTGACCCATCATTTCTACAGGCTATAAGCCTACCTTTGATTAAGAATTTATATTGCAATGATTAATAATTAATGGTTTATTTTGTTCAGGATTTACATATGTATCGTATTTAATGATACTTTGTAATTATAATTATTTTTAAACATTGTCGTGAAATAATAATTTAAATTCTAGGACTCTGCTTTGAACATGATGTTTAACCCTATAGTTTTTAATAAATCCTTGTTTATATTTACAACATTAATAACTCTGTTTTTCCAAATAGAATAATGAAAGATTATATGACTTACACTTATAAATATGATGCTAACTCTGTATGAAATGAAAAGATTCTAAACAGTTTTGCTTCTAGTTTTTAGTTAAGAAAAATATTTAGGTTTTTAGTGCAGCATACTTGAAAACTAGAGTAATATTAACTCTCAATAATTTTTGTAAAAATAAAAGGATTATAAAAGAATCCTTAGATCCTAGATAAGACATACTCTGGTCTGTAAAGTTAATATTTATCAACTGCTTTATTATTTTCTTTTTACATGTTTTCTCAAATATTAGTTGTTTACTTTACTACTATTAACTATAATATCTTTATTTTCTATCATTATACTAATACTGTAATAATAATAATATTTACTATTTTCTTTATACATGTGTTTCCATTTAGTTGGCTGAAGTAAAGATAAGTGCAGACAAAACATAGCACTGCTATTCAGTGAAATTCATAAACATTGAAGTAAAATCTATTTCTATTTACATTCAAATAAAAGAATCATATCCACCATTTACATTCCAATAAAATAATCATTTCATTTACTTAAGACAATCCAACTGTGCTAGAGTACGACTTGAGTTCAGGTGTGGAAAAACACAGCTTGGAAATTTATTTTCTATCTGTTTCACTTATTTACATAATCATTTCCATTTCTACTATAATCTAAAATTTTACTGAACTTAACATTACACAGTTACTTTCCACTCATAAACCCTAAACACTAACATGCCTGTAATAGATAAACTAAGAATTATTTAACTAAAGACAGTAAAAATAAAATAGAACCTGTTGAGGACAAGACGACAACAGCTTAAGGAGGTTGTTCCTCCCAACCAAACTCCTGGAGAGCGCTCAAACAACGCTTCCTCAGGACCCCTGAGCTTGTTCCTAGTCTTCTTGGTTGAGAACTAGGTGGAGAATGCAACTGTAACACCTCTGTCACCTGACTGGTCAAATTACTTCAGTAATAAAAATTTGCTCTCAACAGTATGATATTCAGCTTAGAAGCTGCAATTAAATCAATCTCAACAGTTATCCCCTCAAACACACTCCAGACTCCCCTCCATTGAATTTCTCTTGAGTAAAATTCATTCACCATGAATGATCACTTCTCTAGAATGAACAGTCTCATCCCTCTTCAATAGGAAATTTTATAGAGATGCCTAGGTCTTCTAGGCCAGTTTTCATTAAATGAGCCACCTGCTTTGATTCCACTTTCTTGGGGAATCATGACCACAAATATAGAGAAGTTGTCACCTGCAACAGTTGGAAGTGGTTTGAGGATGCTACCACATGTCAGTTTGCTCTCCACCCAGTCTCCTCCACCAATTGACCAGTAAACACTCTTTTAATAGCTTCCCTAAGCTGTTGTCTCCTCATTTATTTATTTATAAATAAAATATTATGAAGTTACATTAAATATTCTTGACCCCACCACGACCCCACTGGGTCATCAAGTACAACTTAGCATAAAATTTAACACAATGTTCCTCAAATATTATAAAATTGTTTTTTGCAAATTGGGGCATGTGACAATATCATTGTATAATTTGAAAAATTATTTAAAAAGGATAATTAGAACTTATTTAATTGGAATGAAACCAAATAACAAATACTCCATAATTTTACTTTTTGGAGACTTGTTTATTAATTATACACTAATATATATAATTATAGTGGGATTTTCCTTCTTAAAACACTTGCACCATTAATTTAATATATGGTCCAATTTACATACCAATGCATATTCAAAGTGTTTAGGGCTTGGTATGGTTATTAAAATACCTTCGACAACTTTATTATTCTCATTGCACCAAGAGAAGCGACGTGCTCTCCAACCTAGTTTGGGGGAGATCCTCTCACATTAGTCACATTATATGCTAGCCAACATTGGGTGAATCACGCATATTGGTGTCTCTCTTTCACACCTTTCGTTATGCATTTTAATTATGCACTTTGATTCATGATATCGCTTTGCATTTATGTCTTTCTAATAGATTACCCATTCCCTTACTTGTATATAATGAATCATGGAATATTAACCATGTTATTTAAATAATTTGCTTTTATGGAATATTGGATGATAAAAGGTACTAGTAATATGCTATGCAAATGGTTGTTTATGATACAAAATTGTGTTACCAATAATGTACAATGGTTAATAGATGATGTGTATTATATACCTTTGAATGTTAGAAAGCTCATGTAATATTTTCTCACAAATATATATATATATATATATATATATATATATATATAATCATTGTGTGGAAACTTTAACAGGAAGCTTCAGTAGTCTCTCACCCTTTTGCTTCTAAGGAGAATGATTATTACCTTGCAAAGATAAATTATCATAGTATTGATTTAATGATAAGTATTAGTAATGCTACCAAGTGTATAGAAGATGCCAAGCATGGCAAAGGATTTGAGATATTATTTAAGACAAAGTTAATAAGTAGAGAATATATGAGATTGATTATGTTTAATTAAAGAATATATGGAGTAAGAGAAAGTTTGTTAGTATGTGATTGAATAACTCCATTTAAGATAGTAGATATGTGCCTAGTTAAGAAATAAATCTATGTTGAGTTTTGATATAGAAATTATGCACAACATGTATGCTTTGAGGAATGTCCTACGCCATATTTTTGTTGAAATACAATGATTTGATTACTTGGTTCATATCCTTCACTTTCTTAGATTTGTTGGAAAAGGAGTTAACTTCCATTATCTATTTGACTAAACTAAAAAAAGAGGTATTGATAACATCAATCACCTATAAGTAAGTACTTAATGGTGTTAAATTTCAGGAAGGGGACAATGTGTAAAGGTATGGAAACTACATTTGTATAAGAGTATGGTTCTAACCGTTTTTTTGACAAGTTGTATATAATATGGGACGATTTAAAAAAAATTACCATGATGGTTTCAGGTGTGTTACAAATGTGGTCGTGGATCAAACACTCGCAACAAGCTCTTTTCCCTTCTTGTTCTACTTTTTTCGCCTGTCACAAATATTTGCAGTCCCTACATGTAGTGCTCCTCCTTCAAGAGGAGGCATTGAACCAATTTTATTCCTAAGGTTTTGATGTAATCCAACTCTTTTGAGTCTATTGAAAAAATAAAATAAAATTGTGGCATATACATAAATATCTCTATTTCACTATGTAGGAGTTAATATAGCACTGAAACACAAACATGTATGTATTTTTAGGATTTCTATTCAATAGCTTAAACATAAAAATGTATGTAAATTTAGGATTTCTATTCAATAGCCGAGTCATTTAAAGATTTAAATAGGGCTTCAAATAAGGAAAATAATACCAGTAAAGTGGCATACCTGTATAGAGAAGAGGGTAGTATATCCCTTAGTCCCCGTAGTTTCAAAAGGTTTTCGTCCAAGTTAGCCTCCTTAGTAGTTAGCAACTGACTGAATAAACCAACCTGTCGACCAGCTCTGATCCTGTTGGCCCTAGGAAATCGACAGACTTCCTAGCCCCCGATCCCACAAACTGATAATTCCAATAACAACTTCCTTGTTTTGTTTCCCCAGACAAGAGTTTTCCCTTTCCTCTCTTCAAGGAAGTTTTCCCCTTCCCTCTAAAGTCTCCTTTCCAAAAGAAACCCAAATCCCTGACTTCTCCCTCCAACCCTTCCTTTATACCCCACTTCCTATGCTTCCTTCAGCCTTACTCCACTGCCTTCTCCATTTCTTCTCTAGACCGAAACCCATTAACCCCCTTTCCATTATTCAAGGTAATTTAATATTTAAATATGTTTGTGAGATCATGCTTTCTATCGATTGGTTAAAACAATAATATTTATTAAATTAGTTATGTTAGAATGACTTCAATTATTAATTCTACGAATGACTACTACTGAGTTGATTTATGAGGTGGATCCACCTACCACTTATGTTTTAGGATAAAATAATAATTAATAAGCCTGACTTGACATAAAAAGATTCCAATGTCTTGATTACTTAGTAAAAATCCGATTTGACAATGATGTTCTGATTTGCAAATTTGTTTAAAGATTCATATAACATGAATATAATATATTTAATTTGGACAATTCACCAATAATAATATTATCCCGCTTATTCAAGGAGGCAGAATATTCTAGATGTTGAAATAATTAATTTAAAATTAATTTAACTAGCATTATGAAGTTATTTATTTCACAATTTTTTAAAATAACCATAATAATTTATAATGATATTAATAATAATGATAATAATTATTGAATAAATAATAATACTAATCATAACATTCGTTAATTGTTTGTTTTAGTTTTTAAGTGACAAGTTACTAACATAGTACTTTTACACCTTTAGACAATTATCCTTAGGGTAAACTCATTGTAATTAATAATTCATTAGTACAATTCTATTGTCAAATATAGAGCAATGTTCATGCTTACTTACGACAATTTTTGACAATAATTTCAACTGATGACACTTAATAAATTATTTATTATAGTGCTCACCTAGCTTACAAATCTTAACTTCTATTACCAATGTATAATAACTTACTATTTTGTAATAACTTACACAATTATTTAATATTGTGAGCACTTGTATAACGATACTAGTGTATATATGCAAAGTCTGCCTGCGTGACCACTGCATGCACATATAAATATTTACTATAAGTAAACATATAATGCCTATGCATATATGTTAATTAAAAATAACAATGCAGACATATGTAATAGCCGTGGATACTTTACACAATCATTTTATCAATATGATTTATCTGGTGGTTTAATAAACAATATTCAACATCATTATACTTATATTTACAATAATCAATTAATCAATTACATTCAGGGGAGCTATACCTACTATCACTACATACTTTCATAGAATCCCCAATCCCCCACAATATTGGCTAACACATCCTCCCATCATATCCTACTTCCGCATCCTCCCTATCCTTCCTCTGCTAGTACAGATGTGGTGTCAGCTTCACCGACCTAGACCCATATAGAAACTGAGAGCATTGGTGTCGGCTAAACAGCGGACCCAACCCCTCTTAGCGGACATCTGACCGTCGTCATCACACGTCTAGGGGAGCGTGACTCAACACAACCCTCTCACGACCTCAGGTATCATAATCACCATGGGGTGGTAAATACCTCCACCCCTCTCAACATATTGGGTTTATACCTTGTCAAAACCACACTATGATGTTATTGAGATTATTAGTTTGTGTCATTGTATCGTCTCATCGATTGCTAAGATTTATTGATTAATTCACACTTATTCCCCATATCATATCAAGTATCTGTCTATCTCATAGCCTTCGTGTCCTGCAGATTAGTATTTTGAAACCATACATTTCTAACAAATATCTCTATTCGATCAAAAATTGATTCACATCATTAATAACCTATCGTTCCATCACCTAACATCATTAAATCGATCACACCATGGGTTGGTATCTATGTACATCATAATATATAACATATTTCATTGGCCACAATAAGAAAACACACACTATCATTATGAAAGAAGGAAATCTCATGATAATTACGACATCAAAATCACATAATCATAGTAAAACTTCATAAGAATGGTAACATCATCACATCATACTGATAGTATCAACATAAACATAGCACCATCATCAGTATAGTAGTAACATATAATCAGGTCTAATGTGTCAAAATATAGTTTACTAAGTCTAGATGAGTCCAAGAGATAATAAGCAAATACAATGCAATATGTATGACTCATAAACATGCCTAGTCAAAATATGGGGCGTTACACTACAAGATATTGGCGATTCCAAAATAATTGTGGATTGGGATAATCATTATGGTAAATTATAGGTTATATTCTTGGATTGGTGGAATATGTGTGTTTGTTTACTGCAGGACACCTTTGATACCACCTCTTTCCATCATATTTATAAAGAATTTAATTTTGATGCTGACATGTCATCTAAGAGAGGTTTGGATTCGCTTGAAAGAAGTTTACAGTTCAAAGAATGGCGTGACAAAGTTATAGTCTTTCGCGGTTCCATTCCATTTTTCTAAAGTATAAAGTTTTGGATAGTATTTTGCTTATCTATCTTTCAGGCCATAGTATATATTTACATACCTGTTGAATATCATGGTTGATTGAAGGAACGTATGATGTAAAGGAACAATGTATAGTTTGATTCATCAATTTGAATAACAACTATAGCTATCTTTTCTGTGATTTTTGTTTTAAATTATAGATTGATAAATCATTATAAAACATTTTGCATTAAAAAAGATAGCAAAGAAAGATTAATCATTTTAGAATAATTTAATAAGGGGAGAAATTCATCAATTTCTAAATATTCAAAAGTTTTAATAATTTAATACATTAGAGGAAATTTCAACTCAAAATGGGCCTCCTAAGGAAAATAATAAAATAACAATTTTTAAGTTAACAATTTTTAAATTATAAATTGATAAATCATTATAAAAGATTTTGCATTAAAAAATATAGCAAAGAAAGATTAATCATTTTAGAATAATTTAATAAGGGGAGAAATTCATCAATTTCTAAATATTCAAAAGTTTTAATAATTTAATACATTAGAGGAAATTTCAACTCAAAATGGGCCTCCTAAGGAAAATAATAAAATAACAATTTTTAAGTTAACAATTTTTAAATGTTTTATAATTAGTTTAGCTTTTAACTTTAAACTATATAACTATTACATTTAAACTTTATGTTAAAAAGTAAGTATAACCAATTTGGTTACTAATTTCACTTATCGTTTTAGGAATTTGGTAAATATCACTTCAACTAAATTTTAATTTTATACAAGGTAGGTTGAGATGAAATGGTTTAATAAATAAATATTTTTTAAGGAATTTGGTAGATATCACGTCAACTAAATTCTAATTTTGTACAAGGTAGATTGAGATGAAAAGTTAT
>LPNX010898407.1:0-143932 GCA_001517045.1 Pseudotsuga menziesii
TATTTATATAAGATTTTTTTACAATATATATTAATATGAGATGTTCTCATAGTTAGAAAAATTCTAAATCATAACAATATATACATAACTTATTAGAACATTATTGTACAATGCCCCTTTTTAATATAACTATATACGAAATTTCACAGACTTTGAACTCAATTAAACTCAATTAATCTGTCTCATATTCTTTTATTCTTCTAAGAGGTTTAGTCTTCTTATTATGATTCAAGTTTCGTATTATAATTAGACTTCATCAACACTTTGAAATTTTGTAACCCTTGTAAATGTATAATACCAAACTTTGAAATCACACATATCCTATAAACTATATAAACTATTGGAAAACAATCCTATATGCATGTCTCATAATCTCAATAATGTATAATTTCTTCAATCCCACATCATCTCAAACTATTTATCCACCACCCATCTTATGTTCAACCTAAAATTCCCCCTCTGGATTTGGAGATACATTTTCTTTCAACTAAGAAATCAATTCCTTTTTTTTTGTCATAATCTTTGAACCTGTGTAGGAACTTGATTCACTTCTACTATGGAAAAAACTACCCATAAAACCACTCAAAAAAAAATACCGATGTTTAAATGTTTATATGTTGATTATATTATCCCACAAAGATTACAACAATTGATAATGAGTAGTTGAGATGAGTTTTAATGAGTAATTAAAATAAGTTATAAATATGTTTAATATATTTATATCTTAAATAATTAATAATTAATTAAATTAATTTTAAATATTAATAAAATAAAAATAAATATTTACATGTTTATACATGTGTTTGTTTATATTTAATAAATTAACTATATGGTAGATTATCTTACAATTTAGACACATATAATAAAGTTTATTTATTTATTTATTTATTTATTTTTACAAAGTCATAAAAATAAATTTATATTTATTAATTAAACTATATTTTCAAAAAATATTAAAAAAATATTTTTATCTATTTTTAATTTCTATTTTTCAAATAAAATTAATTATTTTTCTTTCCTTTTCTATTTTCTCATCAGTTTCAAATTCCATCAACATCATTCCAATTTACTTAAATTAAAAAGACCATAAAGTAAGGTATTTTATGAACTAAATATTCAAGTCCATACATATAAATTTTAAAATACATTTAAAAAAAAATCTACACGTCAAGTCAATACATAGAAATTTTAAAATACATTTAAAAAAAAAAATATACATGTTCAAGTCAATATACAGACTTCTCCAATTTCTCTCCCCTAAAATTTACTTGGACTTTTCAACTCTCCAACATGTGCATTTGAATTTACAGCATAGTGTTTAAATGACGATGGACTTTGGCAACACAACAATTTCTTTGTAGTTATCTCGTATTGGGCTATTTCCCTTTCATTTCCTAACTCACACATCATGTTTCGTAATCGACATAAAATACTTCTTGTCTTTATATCTTAATAGAATTTTCTCTATGCTCTCTCTTCTATATTTTAATTGAACCTTTCTTCTCGCTCTCCAAGTCAATTCCATACTTTTATATTCTCTTTGAACTTTTCCAAATCTACAAGTCATATCATGTAGTTGAAAAATAGACATTGATAATAGGACGATTTTTATCTTGTATTTTTATTGCCCTTTCATTTTCTATTTCCTCTTCTTTAATTTATTTGGACTATTGATAATAGGACGATTTTTATCTTGTATTGTTATTGCCCTTTCATTTTCTATTCCCTCCTCTTTAATTTATTTGGTCTTTTTCAACTCTACAATTCATTGCATGCCTTAGAGAAATGGACTTGGGTAAGAATATGACAATATTATTTCTTGTATTGTTATTTCCCTTTCATTTTCTATTCCCTCTTCTTTAATTTATTTGGTCTTTTTCAACTTTACAATTCATTGCATGCCTTAGAAAAACGGACTTGGGTAAGAATACGACGATATTATTTCTTGTATTGTTATTTCCCTTTCATTTTCTATTCCCTCTTCTTTAATTTATTTGGACCATTGATAATACGACGATTTTATCTTGTATTGTTATTGCCCTTTCATTTTCTATTCCCTCTTCTTTAATTTATATGGTCTTTTTCAACTCTACAATTCATTGCATGCCTTAGAAAAATGGACTTGGGTAACAATACGACAATATTATTTCTTGTGTTGTTATTTCCCTTTCATTTTCTATTCCCTCTTCTTTAATTTATTTGGACCATTGATAATACGACGATTTTCATCTTGTATTATTATTTCCCTTTCATTTTCTATTCCCTCTTCTTTAATTTATTTGGTCTTTTTCAACTGTACAATTCATTGCATGCCTTAGAAAAACGGACTTGAGTAAGAATACGATGATATTATTTCTTGTATTGTTATTTCCCTTTCATTTTCTATTCCCTCTTCTTTAATTTATTTGGACCATTGATAATACGACGATTTTATCTTGTATTGTTATTGCCCTTTCATTTTCTATTCCCTCTTCTTTAATTTATTTGGACCATTGATAATACGACGATTTTATCTTGTATTGTTATTGCCCTTTCATTTTCTATTCCCTCTTCTTTAATTTATTTGGACTTTTTCAACTCTACAATTCATTGCATGCCTTAGAAAAATGGACTTGGGTAAGAATACGACGATATTATTTCTTGTATTGTTATTTCCCTTTCATTTTCTATTCCCTCTTCTTTAATTTATTTGGTCTTTTTCAACTCTACTATTCATTGCATGCCTTAGAAAAACAGACTTGGGTAAGAATACGACGAAATTATTTCTTGTATTGTTATTGCCCTTTGATTTTCTATTCCCTCTTTTTTAATTTATTTGGACCATTGATAATACGACGATTGTATCTTGTATTGTTATAGCCCTTTCATTTTCTATTCCATCTTCATTAATTTATTTGGACTTTTTCAACTCTACAAGTCATTGCATGCCTTAGAAAAACAAACTTGGGTAAGAATACGACAATATTATTTCGTATTGCTATTGTTCTATGATTTCCTAACTCACACAACATGTTTTTACCTTATTGTCTAATGTTTTTTAAATGAAGTTTCTTGCCATCTAGATAAGTATCTATTTGGGAGGATTTTGGATATGAAATAAACTTGGGATGATGTTTTTTGTGGGGGGGAATAATTAAGGTTGTATTATTAACATAATATTTTTTTCTTACAATTCAAAATAATACGTGGTCTTAAATTTAACTTTTTTACCCAATCTTAACTAGTGTACATACTTTATTAATGTTAAACGGGAAATTTCATATATCCTATCAACATAGATTCATATAGATAGATAGATAGATAGATAGATAGATAATTGGAATGATACAGAGAGGATTAGCATGGCCCCTACACAAGGATGACATATTCAAATCGAGAAATGGTCCAATTTTTTTTATAGGACTCTAATAATACCTGAAGATCTTTCCAAATGAAGGGATCTTCCCAGGGTTTTTCAGTCCCAAGGGGCTAGAGAGGCAACCACATAGAAATCACTTGCCACAGATCTCCTACTACAACAGGAGGAAAATGAGGTGTTTGACATCTGGTGCCAAGGAGAACACATGGAGCACAACATGGTTGATGAGGTGGATTATTCGGTGGATCCAGTTGAGGGTCAACGGATTTTTTAGTCTCCTACATATCTACCTTCGCTAGAACCTATTTTCCCAATGAAGATACCTGGGTCCCAAATGTTGAAAGGAGTGACAAGTACTGCGACCGGTTGGTCCAACAAGAATATGGGGATGTAGGGTTTGGTTTGTGAGTCGCCAAAAAATATTGCAGCAAAAGCATATTCGTCATCGCTTTCAGTAATACCTATAGCACTAGAATTGGGTGGAATTTAATTTTCCCTATTCGAACCACCATAATAGACAATCCTAGGGTTTTTCATTAACAGTGGATGCATCGATAACACATGTGGGTTTTCATGAGGAGACCTAGAATGAACCGGATCTAGGTTTTGGTTCGAATCTGGTAGATTTTGGATTGTTTTTTTTTGAGGTGTTAGGTCACATCTCACTACCCAAGTAAAACATCGAGAATTTCATGAGTCAAAGCCCAAATGGTTTCATTGCCCCATTTCTGAGACCATCAGATCAGCAGGGTACAAACACTTTGAGTAAGGAGGGTTTAGGGGATGGAACTATTGGCCCTATTCAAAACCAGTGATCTTTCTAGGGACATACACAAAGACAAAAGAGAAGCAAGTTCTTAAAAAACACAAAATAACCCCTAAATTTGATTTACAAACAAAACGTTTCTATAGCGCAATCTTTGGAGATGGAAGAAATGGCTGTGGTGGGGAGAGTTAGAGGAAAATACCCTAGAAACACTAGTAAATTTGAACCCAAAATCCGACGGTGTATTTTTCTGAAGATCGACAATACTCCATCTAACATCTGACAAGGTTCACTATTTTTAAACGTCGGTTATGTTGATTTAGATATCCACTGACCCAAACAATACATCGTAAATATGACCAAAATTAGTTGCATGTCAGAGAGGAAAATATAACGGTAATCCGTAGATTAACTGACACATATATCATCGATTAATTGACTTACATCTCTAAGAATGTCATCGAAAATGAGTTAGAATCCTTGTCGATTAAATGACTTACATCTCTAGGACCATCGTAAAAAATGAGATGAAATACTGGTCAATTAACCAACAATGTAATCGTACCATGTTGTCAATTAACCGACATCAGTTTCCACCAATGGCGTCGATTAATAGATGTCAATTAGTCGAAAATGCGACGAACATGTTGACATAAATATTTGAAGGATATTTTTTTCTGTTGGAAATGCAACGATTGTATGTAATTTAAAAAAAAAACTATGTCCATCTTGAAATGCAGACCCATGTGTGATAAGATCTCATTAAAATTAATACTTTGTATCAAACATGCATGAGTGTATATTTCAATATGGGCATGGGCTTAACCATTATAAATTGTTGGAAATCAATACCTCTGTCTTCATTCTAACACACATGTTGTTCAGTCTCATTTCAATGTATCTTTAAACATCAACACTGATAGAAACTAGTTGAAAATAGAATCTAGGAACTACAGTAAAGAAATAGAGATCATTGACCCACTCTACATTTTTTTTAAGAAAAACATCAGGATGACATGATGAGGGAGATAATAGCAATCTAAAATTACTAGAGATACTATCTACAATTAACATAAGTAAACATAATTGGTCATGTTTTGAAACCAAACAAAATATAAATTTTGGACCTTCCAAAAAATAATGTGTACTTATGCCAATTATATAATGAAATTGTCTGCAAGAGAGAGGCACCATCTTCTATTTCAAAAAAATCTACATCTCCCTTCTTAGAGACAATGGAAAGTATTTATTTTTCTAGCCCTACTGTAACACATACACCATCATATAGACCTAGCCATGTTTTATATATGATGACATCCATTTGCCTCAAACCCTTACTACTTGTTGAACATAAAAAAACATGTCCATCACCAAAAACCACCACCTAAAGTCTCAGTGCTAGAGAAAGTTCAAGGTATGAGATACTAGGGAAGCTAGCCATGTTATTTTCAATATGGTATCTTGACTTTTTTGAAGTTAATCTAGAGTGAGCTGAAGAGCCATTATCCGAGGAGTAAACATCGCCTTGTGCAGAGACATGATATTGAAGAAGATAATAATCTCCTGTAAACTAGATAAAAATAGTCAAAATGAAAAGGAAACATATGGATGAAAAATTCATAACATCAAACCTATAGATTATATATGGCAATAAACGACAAACATATGGTTAATGATGAATCAAAATTATTAACTAGAAATAGTTTATATCAATATATAAAAAGAAACAACTATGGTATCTTTTAGTAGAAACTATATATGATATACCTCGCCATGATATACCTCGCCATTCCATGTTAAAATATGGAGAAATCAATTTGAAAGGCCCAGATGAATATGCTTGCTATCACTAACAAAATTGCTTTTGCAACATTCAAAGAGAACAAATAAATGTTTATAACCAAGTTCTACATGAATTTTGCAAACCAGAAAAATGTGTACAAATGAGGGTGTTGCAAATAATTTACACCTAAAAAAGATGGGAAGAGAGATTCATACATTGTGACATTCTCACCAAAAAAGGTGCCTTCTTACTTGAAATGTACTTAATATTTACAAGGGATAAACCGAAAACCTCTTTCCCTTCAAGGAATAGTAGTTGTTCAGAAGACACAACTTTGTAAATGTGTAAGAAATAAGATGAGTTCTATAGATAAATGTACATAATTTAGCTATGTCAATCCACTCCATATGCAATGTCTTCAATTTAAAAAAATGTTAATGTTTTGGTTAGGTTAGGGTTTGATATGCAGAAAATCAAAATTTTAATACTTTCATGCATGAGATAGAACTGAAGCAAAACTAGATTCAAAATAGTACTTCTATAATAAAATTAAAACACAATTTTCATCTCTTTCAACTTTAACACTCCAATCGTCTCTGTGTTAAAGTTGGCCATTGAGATGATTTACCAATTTCCATGTACAAAAGATAAACAGTAACAATATTATAATGAAGTTAAACTAATAGCAATGTACATGAAATAAAGCAGTAATATAAGTACTAAGAAAACAATTAACAAAGAATAATAATAATGCTAATGCATGACTATTTTGAATCACTATTATACTTAGATATTTATAGGTTCAGATATTTCCACTGAAAGGACAAGTCACAAGTGGAACGTATGACATACCTTGAGAGAGAAAGGGTTAGCAATAAGGATAGGCACACACACTAGAATTCAATATGACTTAACACATTGTTCCCTAAATCTTGTATGTATTTAGATCTCCATCATTTTCTTTTTCCAAAAAGAAATCATTATATTCTATATTTCAAAGTTTGAAATTAAAGAATACATTCATATAGTCCTAGGTGGACTCACAAGAAAATAGTCTATAGTTGATCCTTAACATAGTGAAAAAATAAACAGTCCTATGTATTTAAAAACTGAAAGGAAGCACCCTTCAAAGGACAAGACAAATGAGTTTGGTTATTCTAAAAACAACATGTAATAAGTCATATGAAGCATCTCTTACAAAATTCCTAATACAATAATTCCTCTTTGAAATATGTTGGTATAATCACTAAAGCACGCACAAGCATCTCAAGCACTAATTTTCCAACACTTTAGTCAATTTCCTAAAACCCCATTTTGGCAAACCTATAACATCACCCTTAAAGACTGTTTGGACAAACCAATCATATGGTTAGATGCACAAATAAACATTCTAATTCTAGATTCTTATATCCTAAGAATAAATTAATCCTTCAAATAGAGAGGATGGCGTGCATTTTCCTGAGGCCACTTAGCCATTTTTAGCGACAAATTTTATACTTAGTCAAATTGTGCCATCTCCAGGGTGGGTTTTTTACTTCACCAAAATAATGAAGCAATGATACCAGATGATGTAAGAAATCTAATTGAGCACAACAAAATTGGTTTCACTTTCAGATTCAACATCCTCTGACCTAGGTGTGAATTTTACTGAATTGAGCAAAACACCATGAAACCCCATCTTAGAATACCTATAACTTTTTCTTCAAGCACTATTTAGGAAAAATGATACCATGATCAGATAAACACTTCAACAAAATATAGCCTCATACTCACATATAATTTGTATCATTAACCTATGAGATATGGTTGGCATTTTCTTAGGGAAAATTAGACTAATTTTCCAATACTTTAGTCAATTTCTGGAAGCCCCATTTTGGAAGACCTATAACTTCACCCTTAGAGATTGTTTGGACAAAATAATCATATGGTTATATGAAAAAATCAACATTCTAGAGTCCTATATCCTCAGAATAAATTAATCCTTCAAATATAGAGGATGTCGTACGTTTTCCCGAGGCCACTTAGCTAGTTTTAGTAGCAGATTTTATACTTAGTCAAATTGTCCCATCTCCATGGTATATTTTTTACTTCACAAGATGATGTAAGACATCTAACTGAACACAACAAAACTGGTTTCACCTTCAAATTCAACATCCTATAAACTAGGCATTCATTTTACAGAACTGTGCAAAACAACCTGAAGCCCCATCTTGATAGACCTATAACTTTGTCTTCAAGCACTACTTAGGAAACCTAAGACCAAGGTCAAATAAAAAATTCTACAAATATATTCTGATACTCATAGATAGTTTTTATCATTAACCTATGAGATATGGCGGGAATTTTCTTTGGGAAACTTAAACTAATTTTCCAATACTTTAGTCAATTTCCGAAAGCCCCATTTTGGAAGACCTATAACTTCACCATTATAGACTATTTGGAAAAAATAATCATATGGTTATATGAACATATCAACATTCTAGATTCCTATTTCCTTAGAATAAATTCATCCTCCAAATAGAGAGGATGGCGTGCAATTTCCTAAGGCCACTTAGCCAGTTTTAGCAGCAGATTTTATACTTATTCAAATTGTGCCATCTCTAGGGTGGATTTTTTTACTTCACCAAAATAATGAATCAATGATACCAGATGATCTAAGACATATAACTGAGCACAAAAAACTGGTTTCACCTTCAAATTCAACATCCTTTGATCTAGGCGTGCATTTTACTGAACTAAGCAAAACAACCTTGAACCCCATCTTGGAAGACCTATAACTCTGCCTTCAAGCACTCTTTAGGAAAACTGATACCATGGCCATATAAACACTTAAAAAAGATATATAATGATACTCACATATTATTTTTATCATTAAACTATGATATATGGCAGGCATTTTCTTAGGGTAAGTTAGAGTAATTTTCCAATACTTTAGTCAATTTCCTAAAACCCCAGTTTTGTAGCCCTATAACTTCGCCCTTAGAGACTATTTGGACAAACTAATCATATGGTTAGATGCACAAATCAACATTCTAGAGTCTTAAATCCTCAGAATAAATAGCATTCCAAGCCAACGACAAACATATGTGGAGAAAAGTGACCATTGTCCCCCTAGTTATGTCTTCTAGATGCTTTGGAAGCCTAAGCCTCCTAGGGGAGAGCCCTAACGATGATCTCTGCAAAAGACACTAAACCATGAAAATACATATTTCATATGTGTATAAGTGAGTGACCAATGCCTAATGGAGTTGATAAGATGGATGAATATGTTAAGTACATTCACCATGAGTAAGCCAATAGAGGAACCTATTACTTCTAATTAACAGATACTAGGGGTGAGATGAAGAAAATATGAGTGTTAGAAAAGTATGAGTATTTTATCACCACCAAATCACTTACAATGCACATGTACAACAATATGACCAATATATATATATATATATCAACGCTAAGTCGTAAAAAGAGTGCAACCAGTCTTATACCAAAGATTACCCGCACTACTTTGCAATGACCAAACAGTTTAACAACATCAATGAGTACACCATATGATGCATTTACTATGTTGTGTGTGCATTTACATGAATAGTGAAGGCATTTTCCCTAATGGTGCATGCATTTCCATGAATAGTGCGGGAATTTTCCCTAATGATGCATGCATTTACATGAACAAAGTAGGAATTTACAATAAATAGTGCTCATTTGCCACCAAATACTGAATTGTGCGTGCATTTAACACTAACTATTGGGTTGTGCATGCATTTAATATACACTGTGTGAGCATTTATAATGGGCATATAATCATGAATGACATGCAAATATTACCAAATCACATACAGTGAAAATGTATACCAACATATATTAGTAGTATATCAGTTTTGTTTCAATAGGGTTTATTCACTAAATGAGGTCATGTCATAAAATGATATATTTGCAGCAGTACAAAAATGAGCACCACATACTTTATATCAATTGCATGAGACAAGTTATTACAACATGAACACAATTCTAATATTTCAAAATTTTAATGATAACATAGTATTCTTTAAAGTGTTAACATTTCACCCTTGAATCCTATATGCTGGTGATCATCATTGAAGTGGCTTACGGAAATTCCCACCTGGAAAATAAAAAATCCTACACATGGAGGAGAGAAATGTCCAAACATGGAGTAGATAAATTCCCACACTCGAAGAGGATAAGTTCCCACGCTTGAGAAGAGATTATGCTCGCAACAAGCCTAACGAAAGATTCCCACAAGCCTAAATAAAATGCCTACAGAACTAAGGAAAATGTTGGAAGGCCTGAGGAAATTGCTTGCAGGCCTAAGGAAGGATTCCTGCAGGCCTAAGGAAAATGATCATACTCCTATAGAGAATTCTCGCAGGCCTAGAGAAAATGCTCGCAGGCCTAAGGAAATATGCCCGCAACAATTGGAGAAATTTCCCATCTAAATTTCTCACAGACCATTGAATATGCCCACACTATTGAATTGAATGTACCTACAAACCTAGAATCTTTTCACTGACCCTTTCTCATTAATTTCAAAGGGGGGGAGTATTTGAAGAGGTGTTTCCATCAATGAAAAAGGGGGAGTTTGTTGAGCATGGTTTTCATTGATGACAAGCCATTAATGGAAAATAAGTAATTAAGGTTGATGACATGGCAAGAAGGACATGAAAGTTTGGGAATTGAAGCCATGATATGTGCCTTGGAGCACTAGGTGGTACAAATGACCTATTCTGTGGTCATTTGTTGAAGATGATATGGACCATATGTGTGTGGAGCCCTTGAAGTGGGAATGATGTTCTTGAGAAAACCCTAGAGCAGGTGTAAGATCATATCTTTAATATTCTCTTGTGAACACACACTCCAAAATGAGATTCATGACTTGAATTTATAATATTAACAAGCATTATAGAAGGGTCAATCCACTAACCCTTAGCTTTTAGGTTTGTTACCAAACAACATAAAATAATGTTAGGTTGAGTTAGGATATGGTACTAAAGGTCATATGGTCCATAACAATAAAACAATAAAATAAAATTCATCATAAAAAGGGTACACACAATAAGGAAGCTAGGACCAAGTAAAAGATAAAGGACCATAAGTCAACCAAAGGGGTCACAAAAAGAAGTTAAGACAACCCTCATACCCACAAGACCAAGGTGTACCATAAAGGTGGAAAAGAAACCACTTTTACCCATAGGATCAATAATACCAAGGAATTTAACATTTTCTCTCTCAAGGTATATTGTCACATGTGTTCCATATATATTTTATCATGACAATATAAGAAAGAAGATCGAAACAATTTATTCCTGCTACATACTTGATTTTCATTAAAACCACTTCTATTTTCATGGGTGTGGAACTGTACATGGGTTGTGAGATTCCGAGTAACATGAACATAATCTGGAATGAAATTGGAAACAACATACCTCCCCTCATCATAGCCCAACTATTTTTAAGTTTGTGTAGTACCTGTAGTGTCAAATAATTCAACCTCCATAAATATATTGAAAATCAATACAATCCATATTTGTACCATTATTTAATAGTCTAAGATGCATTTTTATGAGAATGTCAACATACCTTTACAATGCTTCCCAACACCTTTTAAGCCTTCTCTTTGGACTAGCCCCTCATCATCCTAGATTCAAACATGGATTTAATCAATGAGAGAAAACTAAAAATTGATATGAAAAAATAGCAATCATGAATAATCTCCTCTTGGTTTCAAGATTAATTTAGTGGAGACGTCTACTATTAGAGAAAACCTCCCCTATTCGAAGCAGCAACGAAGTCAAAATTGACTTTGATGTTGATTTGTTTGATTGAGGAAGGTTTGCTCCAAGATGATATGACTCCAATAAATTATTATGTACTAAACAGGGCCAGCCACATGAAGGCAGAAGCTATTATGGCCCCTCCCCCCACCTCACATCACTCTCAATTACCCATACCCAATGCATGTACTAGAAAAAAAATATTAAATTTATAGGAAAAAATGTGGATTTAATTTATTATAAAAAATAAGTATAGATAGTGTTTATTAAGTCACTTATTTCTAGTTTTTTATTTTTATTTTTATAAAACCAACAAGAAAATCATCTACTACAACTTGTTGTTCAGTTCTCCTCGCATCTACAACTTGTCGTATTGTTTTCCTAGTAGAGTACTCGCGATGGGGATGTTGCTGCAAGGGGTTGGGACTTGTTATATTTATGTAAAAATGTTAAATTGATATATTATGAATTTATAATGACAAGTTTTTCATTAAAAATATATTACATAGGTGTTTTTTACCTGTTGTGGAAACATGATGTACTTCATGTCCCTATATAGGCTCATGTTGTATAGTATGAGCCTCTACATTCTCTACAATTGAAAAAATAAAAAGTACAATTGATATTCCGGGAATTCAAAATGAAAAATTAAAAAGTACAATTGATTTTCCCAATTTTATATCTTAATAGAATTTTCTCTATGCTCTCTCTTCTATAATTTAATTGAACATTTTTTCCCGCTCTCCAAGTCAATACAAACTTTATATTCTCTTTGAACTTTTCCAAATCTACAAGTCATAGCATGTAGTTGAAAAACGGACATTGATAATATGATGATTTTATGTTTTATTGTTATTTCCCTTTCATTTTCTATTCCCTCTTCTTTAATTTATTTGGACCAATGATAATACGACGGTTTTATCTTGTATTGTTATTTCCCTTTCATTTTCTATTCCCTCTTATTTAATTTTTTTGGACTTTTTCAACTCTACAATTCATTGCATGCCTTAGAAAAATGGACTTGGGTAAGAATACGACGATATTATTTCTTGTATTGTTATTACCCTTTCATTTTCTATTCCCTCTTCTTTGATTTATTTGTACCATTGATAATACAACGATTTTATCTTGTATTGTTCTTGCCCTTTCATTTTCCATTCCCTCTTCTTTAATTTATTTGGACTTTTTAAACTCTACAAGTCATTGCATGCCTTAGAAAAATGAACTTGGGTAAGAATACGACAATATTATTTCGTATTGTTATTGCTCTATGATTTTCTAACTCACACGTCATGTTTTTACCTTATTTTCTAATGTTGTTTAAATGAAGTTTCTCGCCATTTAGATAAGTATTTATTTGGGAGGATTTTGGATATGAGATAAACTTGGTATAATGCTTTTTGTTTTGGCATAATTAAGTTCATATTATTAAAATAATATTGTTTTCTTACAATTCAAAACAATGCTTGGTTTTAAACTTAACTCTTTAACCGAACTTTAACTAGTGCATATATTTTATTTGATGGAATATGAAAGAGGTTATAGGTCGTGATATTTCCCCAATTCATGAGAATTATCTCAAAATATAACACATCCATTAGAGGCTTAAGCCTTTTCATCTAAACCCTTTGTATCAAGGTTGGTGGAGGACAAATAACTCAATGGGAATGGACCTCCACCCCCACTATGTAAGAGAACCCTTCACACCCCTAGCATTTATTATCTATAATGCAATGTTTACTTGTGTTCAATTTAATGTTGAATGGGAAATCCCATATATCCTACCAACATATCTTCCAACACACACACATAGACACATAATCGGATCGATACATATAATATTAGCATGGCCCCTACGCAAGGATGACACGTACAAATCATGAAATGGTTCAATTTTTTTATAGGATTCTAATAATATACAAATATATTTCCAAATGAAGGGCTTTGATTAGGGTTTTTCAATCCTGAGGGGCTAGAGAGGTAACCACATCGAAATCACTTGCCACGGAGCTCCTACTGTGACAGGAGGCAAATGAGGTGTTTGACATTTAGCGATGAGGAGAATGCATGGAGTACCACACTATTGATGAGGTTGATTATTTAGTGGATCCACTTGAGGGCCAACATATTTTTCAATCTCCTACATATCTACCTTAGCTGGAACTTGTTTTCCCAACAAAGACACTGGGTATCGAATGCCGAAAGAAGTGACAAGTAGGGTGTGGTTTACGAGTCGCCCAAAAATATTACAGAAAAAAGCATATTCACCATCACTTTCGGTAAGACCTATAGCATCGAAAATGGGTGGAATTTCATTTTCCCTATTCAAACCATCGCAACAGATAAGCCTATGGTTTTCGTTAATAGTGGACGCATCGATAACACACATGGGTTTTCATGAGGAGACCGGGAATGAACCGGATTCGGCTTTTGGGACGGATCTAGTAGATTTTGGATGGTCATTTTCAGAGGAGTTACGTCATGTCTCACTTCCCATGTAAAACCTTGAGGATTTCACTAGTCAAATCCCAAAGGGTTTCATTGCCTCATTTATGCCACCATCAGATCAATAGGGTACAAACACTTTGACTAAGAAGGGTATAGGGGGTTGGAACTATTGGCCCTTTTCAAAACCAGTGCTCTCCTGAGGGACATACACAGAGACAGAAGAGAAGCAAGTTCTTAAAAAACACAAAAGAACCCCTAAATTTGATTTGTAGACAAAACATTTCTGTAGTGCAATCTTTGGAGATGGAGGAAATGGCTGTGGTGGGGAGAGTTAGAGGAAAATACCCTAGCAACACTAGTAAATTTGAACCCAAAATCCGACAACATATTTGTCTGAATATCAACAGGACTCCATCTAACACCCGATAAGGTTGACTATTTTTAAACATTGGTTGTGTTGAGTTGAATATTCGACAACCCGAACAATACATCATAAATATGACCAAAATTAGTCGAATGTTTGAGAGGTAAATATAATGGTAATTCGTCGAATATCTGACACATATCTCATCTATTAACTGACACATATATCATCAATTAACCAACACATATATCGTCGATTAACTATTTTACATCTCTAAGAACGTCATTGAAAATGAGATACAATCTTGGTCGATTAACCGACTTACATCTCTAGGACCATCATCGAAAATGAGACGGAATACTGGTCAATTAACCAACAATATAATCCCACCATGGTGTCATTCAACCGACATCAATTTCTACCAATGGTGTCGGTTAACAGATGTCTAGTAGTTGGAAATGCAACGAACATGTTGACATAAAACCAGAAAATATCCGACGTCTAGTAGTTGGAAATGCAACGAACATGTTGACATAAAACCAGAAAATATCCGACGCCTTTGTCATCGGTTGTATGGAAACCTCATTGGATATATTAATTTTTCCGTTGGAAATGCAACGAATTTATGCAATTAAAAAAAAACTATGCCCATCTTGAAATACAGACCCATGCGTGATAAGATATCATGAAAACTGATACTTTGTATCAAACATGGGTGAGTGTATATTTCATTATGGGAATGGACTTAACCATTATAAATTGTTGGAAATCAATACCTTTGTCTCCATTATAACAGACATGTTGTTCAGTCTCATTTCAATGTATCCTTATACATCAACACTAACAAAAAAAAGTTGATAATAGAAGCTACGAACTACAATAAAGAAATAGAGATCACTGACCCACTCTACAGTTCTTTTAAGAAAAACAATAGCATGACATGATGAGAGAGATAATAGCAATCTAAAATTACTAGAGATACTGTCTACAATTAACATAAGTAAACATAATTGGTCATGTTTTGAAACCAAACAAAATATAACTTTTGTATCTTCCAAAAAATAATGTGTACTTATCGCCAATTATATAATGAAACTGCCCACAAGAGAGAGGCACCATATTCTATGTCGAAAAGGTCTACATCTCCCTTCTTAGAGACAATCACAAGTATTTATCGTTATGTCCCTACTACAACACATACAGCATCATATATACCTAACCATGTTTTGTCCCTAATGCCATACATTTTCCTCAAACCCTTATTATTTGTTGAACATAACAAAACATGTCAATCACCAAAAACCACCACTAGAAATCTCAGTGCTAGAGAAAGTTCAAGTTATGAGATACTAGGGAAGCTAGCCACGTTATTTTCAATATGGTATATTGAATTTTTTGAAGTTAATTTAGAGTGAATTGAAGAACCGTTATCCGAGGAGTAAACATCACCTTGTGCAGAGATAAGATTTTGAAGAAGATAAGAATCTCCTATAAACTGGATAAAAATAGTCACAATGAAAAGGAAACATATGGAAAAAATACTCATACCATAACACCTATAGATTATATATGGAAATAAATGACAAATATATGGTTAATGATGAATCAAAATTATTAACTAGAAATAGTTTATATCAATATATAAAAAACAAAATCTATGGTATCTTTTACTAGAAATTATATATGATATACCTCGCCATTCCATGTTAAAATATGGAGAAATCAATTTGAAAGGCCCAAATGAATATGCTTGTTGTCACTAACAAAATTGCTTCTGCAACATCCAAAGAGAACAAAAAAATATTTTTCACCAAGTTCTACATGAATATTGCCAATAAGAAAAATGTCTATAAATGAGGGTGTTGCAGATAATTTATACATAAAAAATATGGGAAGAAATATTCATACATTGTGACATTCTCACCAAGAAAGGTGCCTTCTTACTTGAAATGTACTTAATATTTACAAGGGATAAACCGAAAACCTCTTTCCCTCCAAGGAATAGTAGTTGTTTAGAAGACACAACTTTGTAAATGTGGAAGAAATAGGATGAGTTCTGTAGATAAATGAACATAATTTAGGTATGTCAAGCCACTCCATATGTAATATATTTAATTTTAAAAAATTTTAAAGTTTATGTTAGGTTAGGGTTTGGTATGCACAAAATCAAAATTTGTATACTTTCATCCATGACATAGAACTGAAGCAAAACTAGATTAAAAAAGTACTATTGTAATAAATTTAAAACATAATTTTCATCTCTTTCATCTTTAACACTCCAATGATCTAGGTGTTAAAGTTGGTCATTTAGATGATTTACTAATTTCCATGTACAAAAGATAAACAATAACAATATTATAATGAAGTTAAACTAATAGCAATGTACAAGAAATAAAACACTAATAGAAGTACTAGGAAAACAATTAATAAAGAACATTAATAATGCTGGCGCATGATTGTTTTGAATCACTCTTATACTTAGATATTTTAGGTTCATATATTATCACTGAAAGGACAAGTCACAAGTGGAACATATGACATAACTTCAGAGAGAAAGGGTTAGTAATAAGGTTAGGCACACACAGTAGAACTCAATATGACTTAGCACATTGTTCCCTAAATCTTGTATGTATTTAGATCTCCATCATTTTCTTTTTCCAAAAAGAAATAATTATATTCTATATTTCAAAGTTTGAAAATAAAGAAGACATTCATATAGTCCTAGGTGTACTTACAAGAAAGGATTCTATAGTTGATCCTTAACATAGTGCAAAAATAAACAGTCCCATGTATTTAAAATTTGAAAGGAAGCACCCTTCAAAGGACAAGACACGTGAGTTTGGTTGTTCTAACAACAACATGTAATAAGTCATATGAAGCAGCTCTTACAAAAGTCACAAGACAATAATTCCTCTTTGAAATATGTTGGTATAATCACTAAAGCACTCACAAGCATCTCAAGCACTAATTTCCCAACAGTTTAGTCAATGTCCTGAAACCCCATTTTGGAAGACCTATAAATTCACCCTTAGAGACTATTTGGAAAAACCAATCATATGGTTAGATTCACAGATCAACATTCTAGATTCCTATATCCTAAGAATAAATTAATCCTTCAAATAGAGAGGATAGCGTGCATTTTCCCAAGGCCACTTAGCTAGTTTTGGTAGCAGATTTTATACTTAGTCAAATTGTGCCATCTCCAGGATGGATTTTTTACTTCACCAAACTAATGAATCAATGATACTAGATGATGTAAGGAATATAAATGAGCACAATAAAAATAGTTTCACCTTCAGATTCAACATTATCTGGCCTAGGCATGCATTTTACTAAACTGAGCAAAATAGCCTAAAACACCTTCATGGAAGACCTATAACTTTGTCTTCGAGCACTATTTAGGAAAACTAAGATCATGCTCAGATAAATACTTCAAGAAAATATTGCTTGATACACACATATAATTTATATCATTAACCTATGAGATATGGCTAGCATTTTATTAGGGCAACTTAGACTGATTTTCCAATACTTTAGTCAATTTCCCAAAGCCCCATCTTGGAAGACCTGTAACTTCACCCTTAGATATTGTTTGGAAAAAATAATAATATGGTTAGATGCACAAATCAACATTCTAGAGTCCTATATTCTCAGAATTAATTAATCCTTCAAATAGAGAGGATGTCGTGCGTTTTCCCGAGGCCACTTAGCCAGTTTTAGCAATAGATTTTATACTTAGTCAAATTGTGCCATCTCCACGATAGATTTTTTACTTCACCAGATGATGTAATACATCTAACTAAGTATAAAAAACTGGTTTCATCTTCATATTCAACATCCTCTAACCTAAGAGTGCATTTTACTTAACTGGGCAAAACAACCTGAAGCCCCATCTTGACAAACCTATAGCATTGTCTTCAAGAACTACTTTGGAAACCTGAGACCATGGTTGGATAAACACTTCAAAAAAATATATCTTAATACTCATAGATAATTTTTATCATTAACCTATGAGATATGGCGGGCATTTTCTTACAAAAACCTAGACTAATTTTCCAATACTTTAGTCAATTTCCTGAAGCCCCATTTTTCCAGACCTATAACTTCACCCTTATATAGTATTTCGAAAAACTAATCATTTAGTTAGATGAACAGATCAAAATTATAGATTCCTATATCCTTAGAATAAATTAATACTTCAGATAGAGAGGATGGGGTGCATTTTCCTAAGGCCACTTAGCCAATTTTAGTAGCAGATTTTATACTTGGTCAAATTGTGCCATCTTGAGGGTGGATTTTTTACTTCATCAAAATAATGAACCAATGATACTAGATGATGTAAGACATATAAATGAGCACAAAAAAATTCGTTCACCTTCATATTCAACATCCTTTGACCTAGGCGTGCATTTTATTGAATTGAGCAAAACAACATTGAACCCCATCTTGGCAGACCTATAACTTTTCCTTCAAACACTCTTTAGGAAAACTGATACCATGTTCATATAAATACTTCCAAAAGATATATAATGATACTCACATATAACTTTTATCATTATCCTATGAGATATGGTAGGAATTTTCTTAGGGTAGCTTAGACTAATTTTCCAATACTTTATTTAATTTCCTGAAAACCCACTTTGGCAGCCCTATAACTTCACCGTTAGAGACTATTTGGACAAACTAATCATATGGTTAGATGAAAAAATCAACATTCTAGATTCTTATATCCTTAGAATAAATAGCATTCCAAGCCGTCGACAAACATATGTGGAGGAAAGTGACCATTGTCACCTTAGTCATGTCTTCTAGATGCTTTGGAAGCCTAAGCCTCCTAGGGGAGAGCCCTAATGACGATCTCTGAAAAATACACTAAACCATGAAAATATATATTGCTTATGTGTATAAGTAAGTGACCAATGCCTAATGGAGTTGATAAGATGGTATGATTATGGTAAGTACATTCACCATGAGTAATCCAATAAAGGAACCCATTACTTCCAATGTACAGATAATAGGGGTGAGATGAAGAAAATATGAGTATTAGCAAAGTATGAGTAGGTTATCACTACCAAATCACTTACAATGCACATGTACAACAATATGACCAATATATATATCTACAGTAAGTCATAAAAAGAGTGCATCCAGTCTTATACCAAAGATTACCCACACTACTTTGCAATGACCAAACAGTTTAACAACATTGATGATTACACCGTAGGATGCATTTACAATGTTGTGTGTTCATTTACATGAACATTGCATGCATTTTCCCTAATGGTGTGTGCATTTACATGAACAGTGTCGGCATTTTCCTTAATGGTGTGTGCATTTACATGAACAATGCAGGCATTTACAATAAACAGTGCAAGCAATTGCCACCAAATACTAAATTGTGCGTGCATTTAACACTAACTATTGGGTTGTGCGTACAATTAACATACACTGTGCAAGCATTGATAATGGGAAGATAATCATGAATGACATGCAAATATTACCAAATCACATACAGTGCACATGGATGCCAACATATATTAGCAGTATATCAATTTTGTTTCAATAGGGTTGGTTCATCGAATGAGGTCATGAAATGATATATTTGCAGTAATACAACAATGAGCACCGCAGACTTTATATGAATTACATGAGAAAATTTAGTACAACATGAACACAATTCCAATATTTCAAAGTTTTAATGACAACAGAGTATACTTTAAAGTGTTAACATTTCACCCTTGAAGCCTATATGTTGGTGATCATCATTGAAGCGGCTTACAGAAATGCCCAACTGCCGAAAAAAAAAAGTCTTCATGTGGAGGAGAGAAATGTCCGCACATGGAGTAAAGAAATTCCCACACTTGGAGAGGAGAAATATCTGCACTTGAGAAGATATTATGCCCGCAACAAGCCTAACAAAACATGCCCACAAGCCTAAAGAAAATGCCCACAAACCTAAGGAAAGTTTTGGTAGGACTAAGGAAATTGCTTGCAGGCCTAAGGAAGGATGCCTCTAGACAGGCCTAAGGAAAATGCTAGTAGTCCTATAGAAAATTCTCGCAGGCCTAAGGAAAATGTTGGTAGTCCTATAGAAAATTCTCGCAGGCCTAAGGAAGGATGCCCACAGTTCTAATAAAAATTACTACAGGCCTAGATAAAATGCTTGCGGGCCTAAGGAAAGATACCCATAGGCACTATAGAAAATTCCCATGTAAAATTCCCGCAAACCATTGAATATGCCCAAACTGTTGAAGTGAATGTACTTACAAGCTTGGGAGATTTTAATCGACCCTTTGTAATTAATTTGAAAGGGGCGAGAGTATTTGAAGAGGTGTTTCCATCAGTGACAAAGGGGTATTTTTTTTAGCATGGTTTTCATTGATGACAAGCCATTAATGGAAAATAAGTAATTAAGGTTGATGACATGGCAAGAAGGACATGGAAGTTTGTTCATTGAAGCCATGATATGTGCCTTGGAGCACTAGGTGGTACAAATGACCCATTCTATGGTCATTTGTTGAAGATGGTGTGGCCCATATGTGTGTGGAGCCCTTGAAGTGCAAATAATGTTCTTGCTCAAAACCTAGAACAGGTGTAAGACCAGATCTTCAATCTTCTCTTGTGAACACACACTCCAAAATGAAATTCATGACCTAAATTCATAATCTTAACAATCCTTCTAGAAGGATCAATCCACTAACCCCTATCTTTTAGGTTTGTTACCAAACAACATAAAATAATGTTAGGTTGAGTTAAGATAGGGTACTAAAGGTCATACGGTCCATAAAAATAAAACAATAAAATAAAATTCATCATCCAAAATGTACACACAATAAGGACGCTAGGACGAAGTAAAAGATAAAGGACCATAAGTCAACCAAAGGGGTCACAAAAAGAAGTTAAGACAACCCTCATACCCACAAGACCAAGGTGTACCATAAAAGTGGACTATCAACCCCTTTTACCCATAGGATCAATAATACCAAGGACTTTAACCTTTTCTCTCTCAAGGTATATTATCACATATGTTTCTTATATATTTTTATCATCACAATATAAGGAAGAAGATCGAAACTGTTTATGCCTGCTACATACTTGATTTTGATTAAAATCACTTCTACTTTCATGGGCGTGGAGCTGTACATGAGTTGTGAGATTCTGAGTAAAATGAACATAATCTAGAATGAAATACATAACATGAACATAATATGGCATGAAATACTTAACATGATCATAATGTGGAATGAAATTGGAAACAATATACCTCCCCTCATCATAGCCCAACCAATCTTAAGTTTTTATAGTACATGTAGTGCCAAATCATTCAACCTCCATAACTATATTGAAAATCATTACAATCCATATGTGTACCATTATTTAATAGTCTAAGATACATTTTTATGAGAATTCCAACATACCTTTACAATGCTTCCCAACACCTTATAAGCCTTCTTTTTGGACTAGCCCCTCATCATCTAGGATTCAAACATGGATTTACTCAATGAGAACAAACTAAAAAATTGATAGAAAAAAATAACACTCATTAATAATATCCTCTTGATTTCAATAATAATTTATTGGAGACGTCTACTATTGGAGAAAACGTCCCTTGATCCGTAGCAGTAATGAAGTCAAAATTGACTTTGATGTTGATCTATTTGATCGAGGAAGGTTTGCTCCAAGATGAAATGACTCCAATAAATTATTATGTACTAAAAAGGTCTAGCCATATGAAGGAAGAAGCTATTATAGCCCCTCCTCCCCACCCCCCACCCCCCCTCTCACATCACTCTCAATTACCCATACCCAACGCATGTACTAGAAAAAAAAATTAAATTTATAGGAGAAAATGTGGAATTAATTTATTATAAAAAATAAGTATAGATAGTGTTTATTAAGTCACTTCTTTCTAGTTTTTTATTTTTATAAAACCAGCAAGCAACTCATATACTACAACTTGTTGTTCAGTTCTTATCGCGTCTAAAAATTGTCATGACTTTTTCCTAGTAGAGTACTCGCGACATGGATTTCGCTGCAAGGGGTTGGGATTTGTTGTATTAATGTAAAAATGCTAAATTAATATATTATGAATTTATAATGTCATGTTTTACATAATAAAAAATATTACATCGGTTTTTTTTACCTGTTGTGGACACATCATGTACTTCGTGTCTCTGTATAGGCTCATCTTGTATAGTATGAGCCTCTACATTCTCTACAATTGAAAAGTGAAAAAGTACAATTGATATTCCCCATTTGAAATTAAAAATTTTAAATTATAGCATATGAATTCATTCATTACCTGGATTCGAAGCATGACCTTCAATAGGTTCTCCTCCATCCTCAACATTAGGTGGGTCATTTATTTCCTGCTAAAAAATTAGTCAGTATTTTATTGCAAATAATTATAATGAATACACTGCACAAGTAATCATTCTTCACTAGTACATGTGCACATTTTCCCCATGGAAAATCGTTTCTATTGAAACACTTGTGTGTTGCTATAGAGATGAACATGACCCCTTTTTTTTGTGGAAACATTTTCGTCATTGTAGAAACACTTTCCACAGTTTCTCTATAGCGACACAAAAGACATGAAATGTGGATTGTTTAAAAAAACAAACTTTATCGCTATAGCAACACTTCCCCGTCGTTATAGCAACACTTCCATCATCACTATAGAAACACTTGGTTGTCTCTATAGCGATGGAAGCACATGTTTAAAATATGTTTATACCAACAATGCGTCATCGTTGTAGTGACAAAGTGTCATCGCTATAGCGACGCTCGTTTGTGCAACTCGTCAACGGTATTACTATACTACCGATGGAAATTTCATCGCTAGTATAGCAAGCCCGTCAGAGATTTGCAAAAATTGTGTCACTATATCATTGTTATAGCGATGAGGTGCCATCACTATAGCAATGTCTGTTTTTGCAACTCACTGACGGGATTGCTATACTAGTGACATAAATTTCGTCACTAGTATAGCAAGCCCATTGGAGAGTTGCAAAAAGGGGCCCTCATGCTCCACATGAAAAACAATGACATGATGACATGATGTGTTAAAAAATTACTCTTAATGCCATTGTCTTGAATCCATTTGCAATCCCTTCAATATGTTGTTCAAACATTCAACTGCAAAAAAATTCTCTCTAGAGCTCTTAACCTTTAGCAAATGACCAAAAAGAAAGATAAAACTGACATGTATAACTCTATGGGAACCTTTTTCAGAGGACATGTGTTCAGATAATGGGATATGTTAGGGCACGTGCCAAAAATGTGTCCTGATTTTTTGACACATGAAACTGAAATCTAACTTAACTAATGAATGGAAGTGGAGCCATAGATGTCTCACGGTGTGTGCTTATGGGATGGATTTTTATATATGTTTGAATATGCATTATTACTTTGAGATACCTTCTACTACTTGTAAAGTCCTTTCCATTTCCATGATGGTTCTATTTTTTTATTACATAGGCCTATTAATTCAAGGAGTTTCAAGGACTGTCATCTGCCGTTGGATTTTGTTTTCCCTTCTAAAAGTTATTGAAGTCTTTTGAGGTGTACTCCCTTTAATTATCTTAGCACGCTCCACTTCCAACTTCTTGACGCTCCACTTAGCTTCAACTTGTCTTAAACTTATAAAGTGCTATTAACTTTTTCTTGTTAGGATTTGTAATCCTCCCTTGACTAAACTATCTATTAGATTATTTTAGCCTAACTTATGAGTTGTATTTAATTATTTGGGCCCACTAGTACCATTGGGTCCACTTGGCCCAATGGAAACACATGTACCAATTAATAGAGTGTGGGTAACACCGATAGAGACTAAATACCACTGACTGCACTTGCATGCATCATTTTAGGCACCTTCAAGGCCAATCCCTACATTTTAGGAGTCACTGGGAGTCCTAGCACCAACCTCCTTCAGTCAGTTGGAGTTGGAATTAGTTAAGCTTAGTTATTTTCCAATTACTTTCATTTAGTTCACTTTTAGCTCAGTTAGTGCCAGTTATGCATGGGTGCATGTGGATAAGGCACATTTTCTCACCTACCACTTCAGTTAGACTAAGTTAACTGATTATAACTGATTGTGTGACTTGATTAGACATCTGGAGTTAATCATTTGGACTATGATAGTGATTTAGATATATTTAGTTGTCCATGCAGTCAGATACAGTCACATCTAGTTGGTAGATTGGAATTCATCTCTAATTATTCGAATTATTTCCTATGTCACACTATTGTAACACCAGATTATGTAATGAAGATAATACTGTAATTCTCTGAGCAATACTTGTTTGTTTCCTATGAGGTTTGATTTGTTCAGTTTGTATAATTCATTTCTATTCACTTCATCTATAATTTGGAATATTTTATTGATGATCTTAATGGCACGAAAATTCTAACATGGTATCAGAGCCATTCAAGAGATATTCATGTCTGTCTACTCTCCATTGAACACCAGAAGCAGCTGGGTTTCCACAGAAGTCCCACAAAGAGTTCCTTGCTTCCTCTAAATTCATTTAGAGTGGTGGTGCGGGTGTGACACACCCTGAGAATGTGTTCATGTAAGAGGGAAGGCATGGTTCTAACATAGGTTGAATTTTTTAGTGTTTTCCAGTGAAATTCTATAGGTGCTACGTAGCTTGTGTGAAGATTTTGTCTTTTAGAGCCAAATAATGATGGATTCTCAATCTCCTACACCTTGGATCCTAACACCCTTCAATTATGTTGATTGGAGGGAAGATATGCAGCTGGCCTTGCACAAGCATGGATTATTAAAGATAATACTTGGTAGGGAGGTCGATCCCCATCATCCAGTTGAGAGAAACAAGTTTCTGAACTGCCTAGATGAAGCTTTCGGTTATCTATGTACTCACGTATCTAGAGATTTCCTCTTCCACCTTAAAGGATTGAGGACTCCCAGAGAAGCTTGGGAGAAGCTTGAAGAATTTTTTGGCAAGCAAGATGAGATTTTGGGACACATTCTGGAGAATGAATTGCTAGCCTTACATCCCAACATTTTTGAGATGGTACAACAATTCTTTACTAAATTCAAGTTTCTTTCACTTCAATGCAGATAGTGCAGAATAGAAAGAAAGGATGTGAAGCATGTGCTCTCCATACTCAGCAAACTAGGTACTAATTATTATGTATTTGTATCAATATTCCATTCCGGTAGATCTTCCATTCCTAATTGGCATATTCCCTCACTTGATTCCTTTGTCAAGTCCTTAATAAATGAGAAAGAGAAGTTGATCCAAATGGGAGTCATCAAGACTTCCAAAGATCAATATCTCCTAGTGACAGACTCTACCAAAGCGAAAGCTAAAGGGAGATCAAAGGGAAGGAGCATAAAGCTACTGATTCAAAACCTAAATAGAATCAGAATACTTCTAAAGGAGATTTGGGCTCTAATAAGAAGAAAAGGTTTGAAAAGAAAAAGTGTCCCTATTGTATGAGGTGTTTTCATCCAGATGACTCGTGCATGAAGAAGACCCTCGACCATTTGAAATATTTATGTGTACAGAACAATATTTCCCTTCCACAAAGTGGATAGATGTTTGATGATGAAGAGTAGACTAAAGAACATGAGAGATTCTTGCATGCAAGCTTCGCTCTTTCGATTTCTTATTTGATAAATTATGGAGCATCCAACCACATGGTTTCCTCCAAGAAATCCTTCATCACTTTATTTCTATCAGGAGGACCTAGAAGTCATATGGGAGATGAATCTAAAATCCCAGCTATTGAAATAGTTTTAGATAAAATATAGCATGATTATTTCATGCCCTCTCCTACAACAAAGCAAATTGTTGAAGATGAAGAAGAAGCTGAATTTTCCTCGCAGTCAATTCGAATTAAAGAAAGTCTCCTTGAAGTGACTCCTTCTCCCGCTGCTCCAGAAGTGTATGAGAGCTCTGATATCTCATATCCTCCCATGGATGATCCATAAGAATACATTTGAATATATTTTTTTGAATAAAAACCCTATTTCCATTCTTTGTAAAAATTCTCCAGTGATTCTTCTATTTTAAATTATGTGCATAGTTTATCAGTGATTATTTCAGAAAAAGAAGAGGAATTTGATTTCTCTATCTCTAATGATGTTGCTGGTGTGTAGATAAGTAATACCATGTATGTTTTGGAAATAATATCATATTTTAGGAGTTATCCATTCACTCTCATTTATCTAGAGCTTCCAGTAAATTCCTACATGATTGCATGCACCAATTTTCAGAATTTTAAAGAAGGAGAAAATTGTGCATCTACCATCTCGGTGGAGCACACTCTTAGATATGATATGAACCTATTTGGATATGATGTGATCTTATTTGCACCTAATATGATATTATTTGTTTCATTTTTTAATTTTCAAGAGATTTCAGTAATGCTTGTAGTTGCTCTCATCAATTTTGGTGTGAAAAATCAAGTACCGCAAGTCTCCTTCAAAGTTGTTGCTAGGGATTTGATATCATTCCTAAATTTTGGATTTGATATGAAAATTTTTGGACCTGATATGATATTTGGTTCAATTTTTAATTTCCAATATCATTCATTCATGCTTGTATCTGGTTTCATCAATTTTGGTGTGACAAATCAAGTACCTCAAGTCTCCTTCAAACTTGTTGGTGGGGATTTGATGTTAGTTTCCTCTTATGAGTTGGATGATATTTAATTTGTGAATCATTGATTATTTATGAAGATATATCATATTATGGAGCTCAATAATTCTCTCTCCATAGTCCCATGGATTCTCTACCTATATATTTGATCACATGCTCATCTTCTCACAAAACTAGTAAAGATGGAGATATTCTGGATTCGCCTGGACACTTGCTTCTAACACTTTGGGATGATTTTACCTCACATGGTTTGATGTTGAAGGATGAAATATATCAGTTGTTTGGGTGTTCCTCACATGTTTTGAATTCTCAATAACCTTTTCTCTCTCATCAGTTGATTTCAGTTGCTCTACATGGGTCCAGTTTTCATCCAGCAACTGTCTATATTTTTTATTTAGTTGAGCATATTCTTCTTCTTCCAAAGAGGAAGATTTCTATAGAAATATTAATTTTGTTTGGATTCAGAGTTTCACATGCACAAATTCAGGATGATGATGCATAGAAGAACCAGAATACTGCTATGTTGTTGCATAGTGCTACAAATTGTAGCAAAAGATTTTGCAATTTTTTAGCTTGTATTTCTTGATTTTTGCTTATATTGAGGGGGGGTTTTCCCCTATTTCATCAGTTTATTAAACAACATTTTTTATATTTTAGATTGTATATGGGTGACTTATGTCCTTTTTTCCAAGGCCCAGAGTTGTCCAAGCTAGGATTCAGGGGGGGTGTTAGGATTTATAATCCTCCCTTGACCAAACTATCTATTAGATTATTTTAGCCTAACTTAGGAGTTTTATTTAGTTAATTGGGTCCACTAGTACCATTTGGTCCACTTTTCCTAATGGTTTTACATGTACCAGTTACTAGAGTGTGGGGAACATCGATATAGGATAGATTCCACTGACTGCACTTTCATGCATCAGTTTAGGCACCTCCGAGGCCAATCTCTACATTTTAGGAGCCACTGGGAATCCCAACATCAACCTCCTTCTGTCAGTTGGAGTTGGAACTGGTTAATATTAGTTATTTTCTAGTTACTTCCAGTTAGTTCACTTTCATCTCAGTTAGCACCAGTTATGCATGGATGTATATGGATAAGGAACATTTTCTCACCTACCACTTCAGTTAGACTGAGTTAACTATTTATAACTGATTGTGTGACTTGATTAGACATATGGAGTTAACCATTTGGACTCTGATAGTGATTTAGACATATTTAGTTGGACATGCATTCAAATACAGTCACATTCAGATGGTATATTATAATTCATCACTAATGATTCGAATTTTTTCCTATGTAACACTATTGTAACGAGTGTTGACTAAATTACTACCTCTCTAAAAAAGTATTCCATTACTATGGCTTCTGTGGCGAGGCCAAGAAAGTGGCTTTAATACCACCATTACAAACCATATATATAATTTGAACTGTAATTAAGAATATGATATGAATCTGCTATGAGTTGGGGATCTGATACTGTTGATATGAGTTATACTATAACTGAAATTTGAAAAAAATCTGAAATATGGAATTATACATGCAAATATGAAAACTAAAGCAACCCAAAATATGAAACTAACAAGCCAATAACTACAATGATCTACGATGATATTCAACAGGTTTGTAATGGATGTAGGTTCACTACTCGAAAACCACGTATTTATCCATGGAAGTTGTGCCACAAACATTGATAAACACAAGATCTACAAGGATTACACTCCACACCTTTACTCGAAATGTTCTATAGTATATACCATGAAGCTCCAGGGTCAACATGGTTTTTTTTCCACAATACCTAAAATTGGAGAGGAACTCCAACCCACAAAAAAAACTCCTATTACATGTCCCACAAATCATCCCCGATGTTCTATGACCTTCTAAATTCTCAATTCAATGCCCACCAAACTAGTGCAACCTGAGCTTTGAGCCCATGAATCAAACACTAGTTCTTGAACCATTCAGAATACCAAAAAATCTAACTCAAAAAATTTCATAGGCAGGACAAAATTGGAATAAAATCAAACAAATTGCACCCTACAAACTCTTGGGAAAAAGCTAGTCAAATTAGGTTCAAGATTTTGTCTCAACCCAAAAGATTTCACATGAATGCTTTGACCTCCTCTCTACAGAAGTTAAAAGGTTTGGATCAGAAAACACCAAGTCCATGTCTACATTAATGATCCATGAGGACTTGCTAAGGGTCTTCAATGTATTCGATGGGGATTATGATGGATTGATCATCAATTAATATATCAAGAGGATAATAAAAAATCTAGGAATGGATGTAAGTTCAGCACACATATTGAATGTTCATGGATCATTAGAGTCTCTTTGGTTTTCTGAGTTTTTGTGTATGTACAATAGTCTCTAGAACGATGATCAGGATGAGCAACATTTTGATGGAGGAAATGGCTTGGAATATCATGGTGAATTGATGCAGGTGCTTAAGGTGTTCGACAAGGATGGAGATGGGTACATCTGCACTTTTGAGCTGCAGTGGATTTTAGAATTGTTGGGAATGAAGGAAGGAATAGATATTTCAAAATGTGAGAATATGATCAGCAAGGTTGACATTAACTTTGATAGGAAGGTGTATCTTTTCAAAATTCATGCAAATGACTCTTTGCATGACTCCTTACAAGATCTCTAAAGCACAAATATTGAAAGCAAGTTTCTTAAACAATGTTTGTATGGTGCTCTACATAGCCTGCCTTATCTGTGCTAAAAGAGGTGTGCCCTCCTGTAAAAATATCCAATTCTCTCAAACTAAACATGACAGTAGATCCTAGACCTATCCAGACCTTGTTACAGTAGTACTATATTGTTCCTAGCACTAGTTTAGAAATTTATTTTCTACATTAAAGTATGCATTTTTAATTCTCTTTTGAAACCCTAACCTAACCCTATTTTTTACAAAAATAAAAATGAGTACAGGTTGAAGTTGAAGCAGAGTGGGTAATATTATGGTGCAATTTACAAACCTATGTATAATATTGCTAATATACTCAACTATCGGTCTGGTATTACCCTAAGATAAAAATCTGTATATATATCCTGGTGGATCCTAATCTGATGAGAGGAAAGCATCGTCATGAAATTACCAACTGATTCTATAAGTACAAAACCCACAATATCCTTGCAAACACTTAACAACCCTCCAATCTATTAATGAAAACTGCCCTCAACTGACCCCAGAGAATGGATTGAATCCTATTTGCTTTTTTTCCTTTAAATTATGGCTTATTCGGGTTCTGAGGCATGATATTTTTAAAATTTTGTATTTTTTTATTGTTCAATGGGATAGTTCTTGAAACACATTTTTCTGAATGAAATATAAATCAATTCGGTATTTTTTTTCCCGACAGGGGATACCTAGGGTTAGGAAAAGAGAAGGGTTTGAAATTTTACATTTAGAAGCATAAACTGAAGGTTTCATAACATATATCAAAGAGGCAAATCAAATTCCATTAGCCATATTAGGATCTAAGTCACATTTACTTGTTAAGAACAAGGCAGTTGAAGAGTAATTTTCTTTTCCATTCCCCAATGAACCTAACATTAGTATCCAGTAATCACAACCCTCTCTTCAGGCCATGTGAGACATGCTAATATGGATTTTCCCAATCAACCCATGTTTATTCCAGACTTATGTATCATGCAGATATACACCTAGATAGACTGGACCTTAGTAAACTAGATCAGTAAACTAGGGATCCCAAAAAGGTATCAAAGAGGGATCTCAAATTCCATTGAACATATGAGGAGATCAGTTACATTTATTGGTTAAGAACAAGGAAGTGGCAGAGTAATTAATGTGCTTTTTCCAATTAGAGCTTACCCTTCCCCTTGGAGCAGTTTTTTTTATATTTTTGGAAAGGTGATCTTCTCTCTTTGTAGATGCATACCAATGCGCTTCTACCATTCAGTTCCCCATGGTATTTGGAGAATATTTTTGGATCTTGTTGTAGAGGGTGATTTCTATAGTGTCCAATTTGTACTGTGGATTATTATGAAAAGAGATAGACATTGATAAACAATTTTTTTTGTGTGGATTGTGAAAACATAATAGTGAGAACATGGGTACCTAAAAAACATGGAGTTAAATTGAAGCCCTGAAACTGGTTATCCGAAAATCAAAAGTCATTGTTACATTATCAATGTCACATAGTCATTCAATTGTAGAGAGTAGATAAAGCCTTAATATTCTGAGGCAAATCATGAAAATCCTTACAATGATGGGCTTGGCTTCCTATTTCCTATGGGAATAGGACATACAATGGTTCCCTCTATCAAAGATAGAAAATAATACATACATTCAACATTCAAAAAGAAGTTCAGCAACGCCATGGATGAGAACATACAAAAAACAAAACTACCATTTACAGATTCATTGGCATATCATACCTGAAACAAGCAATCACTCTGTTATTTGTTCTTCCAAAGATACATAGGTTTCCCATCCTCCTGAATGTTATCAAAATAGAGTCCACTCAAAAAATTTCTACCACAAACAAGCTAGAGTTTCTTTGTCCAAAACATAAGATACCTAGAACAACAACCAATGATACATACCTCCATGGCAGGCCCAGCAACACTCTAAGATCTTCGCTCATTATTTCCTCCTCCTAATAACAGAGATCCCACCCATCCCATAGAGAAATCCATCCTCCATTCAAAGGTATCATTCAATCTTTACAGCTTTCCATTGGCTAACAAAACATCCTTATCATAAGCTTCAAATATCACAGATCCTCCTATGTGAACAATGTCTGTACTGACATAAGTAACTTCTGTGGATTTCTTATCAACCCTGTCCCTACGTAGAAAGGAAGAAGCAGTCTCAGAAGGAGCAATGCGTTCTCAATTCCCTTCGAGTTCGACAGTAAAATCTGTGGGAATGTGGCAGAGGGTTAAAAACTGCGGAGCATTTTCAAGTGGGCATGAGCTCAACCGCATACAAAATACACTCAGATATAGCCATTGATCCTTTTCATAAATAATATTTCTTTGCACTGTATAATCTTTAGAAGACTCCATGTATGTAGTTTCAACTTTCATTGAAAATCAAAGAAATAAATCCAAATAATTTGATCGATTTGATGATAAAAACATCAGGGAGAAGGAAAGAAAAGAGTTACAGAGTCCGAAGTTTCTCCTGAGAATTTGTATAGGAGATTGAATGGAGGGAGAATCTAGCCACGAATGTAATATACGTTTGCATAGTGACAAACGTCTATCACTATAGCAATGTTATGGACTATGCATTGCTATAGCGACGATCATCGGGGACATTTTCATTTTTTTCCAAAATTTTAAACTGTTTTTCCACAAAAATTTTGATTTTAACTTATTCGTGGAAACTTTGTTATGGAAATTTTGAACCAGGTTTCTCTCCCTTCTGTATTAACACCACTCGCCTATGCCATCCACTTAAATAAAGAGATGTCGGGTCATAGCAAACTTTTGTACAGTCCTCTGGCAATGTAATTTATGTCCAATTGCTCTATACAATAGTGAATGCTATCATGAAATAGATGGTATTCCATTCGATTACCCAATAAATGTTTCCTTTGGAACAAAGACCTTTTCCATGAGGTTGAATGAAGCAGTGAACATTCATGGAAATGCTAGTCCAAACATTGGACTCTGAATCATAAATTTTCAGCACCATTGAATTCCCACTTCATTATCGAAACTCATCAGCATTATTTTCACCCAACAGGATAGTGCAATTCATCGAGTTAGAATCGAAGTTCATTGCAATAAAATCCCAGCCTGGGTCAACATGGGAAGGGTGAGAGATTCATCTCAAGGTTCTGGTAGTAGGATTTCCTATGGAAAGATGCAACCTATCTCCCTATCTATGAGAGCATCTGATGCTCTGGCATGCATCTACAATGATTTGGTCATTGGGAAAATGATTTATAAATGTTTAAGTCCAAACCACCGTCTCCCAATTCTATGAACCATGTTTTTGGATCTCAGGAGCCACAACCAAGTTGAATAAAAAATCCAGGGATGGAATTTACTGAAAAATATGGATATATTCTTTAGTAAGGAATCGCCTGGGGATAATAGAGAATTCCATCTTTTGCAGACAATCCTCATTCTTGCAATATCCCAAACTAGAAGCTTAGCTAAAATCGAACACACCAACCCATCGGTCAGGGATTCCTTGCGATCTGCTTCTGTTTCCATCTGCAAATTGACATTGTTTGCTCTCAATTCTTACTGCCTCTAAACCATATGAATTGGCTGGTTGTATTTCTTTATACTAAGTGATCAATTTGACCATTTAATATCAGTATTTGGACGCTCTAGTGACGAATGTAATATATGTCACCATAGCGACAAACTTCCATCGCTATAGAAATGTTATGGACTATGCCTCGTTGAGGACTAATAAATGCAACCAACACTGAGGACTAATAAATTATACAAATCCCTAGGTCGCCATTTCATGAATGATAAAAACAAATTGTGACTGATTTTTGGTCTTTGCAATCTTACACATAAGGGGATTCCAAATGCTTGTAGGTAAAATTGAATATTGGTGTCTGTTGCACTGGAAGAAAAATCATCTCCTCCACTTAGCATTGGTGCGAGAAACCTCAAATCTCAAAGTCCCCTCCTCTTTGCATAGGCGCTAAAATTCCAACTGTCTTCCGTGAATTGGTAGAAAATGCGAATTGTTTTGTTTTTTTTAATTAATTTTTATATATTATAGATATAAATTTATATTGATATATAATAATACTAAAACAAATATAAATATAATATATTTTTATATTGGTGTATTGAAGAAAATCAACAATTAGGCGGAATAGAGACTATACATACCTGTACACAAATAGGAGGTAGAGAACTCATCTATCACATGCTAAACTATATGATCATGAGTTGGCTAATGGTTAAGAGAACTCCAAGACCTACCTAGAAGTATATTCCCTAATTCTTATGTTCTAGAAGGACTATCCATGATAAAAATAACTCCAAGAGAGAATTAATATAGAAACTAGTGTGTCTCATGAAATAAAATAATTAGGCATGCAAGCATTAAATGCCACAAAGGACTTGAAGTGACTTTAGGAAAAAGAAATCAAAAGTTTTTACAAACGTACTCACTTAGTTGAAACATATAATAAATGAGGGCATTAGTTAGGAATGAAATCTCAGGCAATAAGCTGAAAAGGTTGAAAAACACGTGTTTCAAGTCCTCTCAACTCCTCATAGGTAGGGACCTTATGGAATAGGAAAATAACAATAGCAACATCAAACAATACCTAGTAAAATTAATTGTTTAGAACAATGCTAAATGTCAAGTCACTCCATAGAAAACACGTTCCATCAACCTTTTCTTCTTCTTCCTTCTCCTTTGTTTGAAACATTCATCTAATGAAATTTTGTTACCCAAGTTTGGTTCTTAGATCAAGAAAATGTCAAGTCCTTGTGGAATTTGAACACATGGGGTCCCTTTTATTATCCCATGTCCTTATATACCTATGGGTCTTGAGGTTCTAATGACTCTTTTTGTGGAAATTTTGATTTGAAGAGTGGCATTGTCTTCCCTCTTCTTATATTTTTCCTAGAAAGATAAATGGGAAACTCACATAAGTTTTGGGCTTGAATTGGGACAAAGGTCATTCTCATGCCCCATAATTCCAACACGGTGGTAATTCAAGAAACTGAATTTTTTCCCCATATGAGGTTTTCCTTATTGCCAAAATTGGTCCAAATCCCTTTGTCATGTTGGTAATGCGATTTTCAAACCTAGTGGAAAAATTGAATGCAAAAGAATGATATTGGGAAGAAATAAAACTTAAAAAATAGTTCAATATCCCCTGAAAATTTGACAATAATATGAAAATCCCCCAACTTTTTCAACATATGATTGAGATAATATCCTTTATTTGATCAAATATCAACTTGTAGAGATTATCCAAACAAAACTTGGATTTCAATCTTTGCGAAGACATTCAATCTTGAGTCTAGGCATAAAAATATTTCATACTATGTTGATGCCTCTCCTAAAAAATCTCAATGTTCAGAGACAAGAACTATTTCTCAAAAAATTTCCTTCATATAACAAAATAGTAGACACTCTATAAATGGAGTATTTGGTGTACATATGTTGTACAATAATGATTATGACGTTTTGTGCATTAATGGTGGTTCTTAGAGAATCACATCACCCATACAAATGAATATTTGTCCCAGGTGTCATGTGTGCATTATTTTGAGTTCTATCGACTATGGATGGTTCTTGTGGCCTTGCAGATGGTCCGAGGAAAAACACCGCAATATTGGTAATTAAAAGAGGATTTTACAGGTTATGGACCATGGACATGATACAAAACCACTACACAAGCCCTCTAAAGGTTGTCATATAAGTGTTGTATGAGTACCATTTCAAGGTTTTGTGCATTGGATAATGGTTCTTGGGGTTGTAGGAATGATGAGAGGAAGAACATCAACATATTAGGGCCTAAAAGAGGATTTTATTGATCGTGGATTATGCATATGATCCAAAACCACCATGGAGGCCTTGTAAAGTCTTAAAAACTAAACATAAAGTCTTAAAACCTAAACATATAATTTAGCCTTCTCTAATTCATAAACTGGGCTACTTAAAATGGATAGTACTAAAATAGTTACTTTCGTTAAGTAGCAGAATTTCATAACAAAAGTCCATCCAACCAAAGTGTAGAAGCGTGAACACTAGGACCCAATGATGACATGGGTTCAAAAACTAGTGGGATCACTAGGCGTGCTAATGTAGTCTTCTATTTAGATTATTTCAGGTTCAATTCCCAGGTAATTTTGACAAAATCAATACCCCAATAACAACTTCTTGTCAAATGTAGCATGTTTTATCAAAGAGAGCTTACTGGGTTGAGAAAAGAAGGGAACCAATATTAGCCCCACTAAGGCTCCCATTTGAATGCAGTTCATTGTCCTCTCTTCCTGATGGGTAAGTATCACTAGCTCACTAAATTCATTGTAAAAAGTGAAAGACATCCAACAAAAAAAAGTGGGTTTATTGAAATGAACAAATGCTTTATATGGTTATTTAACAGAGTTTCCTAATAGAGTGACAAATAGATTGAAATGATGAAAAACAAGGTAGAAATCCAAGGGGGTGTCTCAACCCATACTAACATGGTATTCTAGTATATTCAAATCCAAGTTCAATCCTTGGGTTACTTTGATAGAAAACATACTCCTCAGTAGCAACCTTTAGTATTTAAAGCCAACCTATTTGTACTGTGGTTCATCTATGAATATTTACACATGCACGGGTCAGTATGTCTTCTTTATTTCATAAACAGGGCTGATTAAAATAGATTAAGCAGTTATTTTAGTTACTTGAAAGAATTACCTGACAAAGGTCCATCCAATCATGGTCTGGTTGCAATTTTGATAGCTTGCAACAATGATGAACCAGGTTGAAAAATGAGTGGGATGACTACTTGTGCTAACATAATCTTCTACTCAAATGATTTCAGGTTCTAGTTCTGGGGTGGGTATTCAAGCCTTGGGTGAAGGTGATAGAACAAATTTGGCTAACAGAATACAAATCCCAATGGATCACTAGCCATACTAACAGGATCTTCTATGAAAATAAGTCTAGGTCCAAATATTGGGTCACTTTGACACAATATAAACTCCTTAATATAAGTCCTTATTCAAAGGTAAAATGTTCATAGAATGGATCATATATGTAGTTTTATACCCTAAACAGATAAGTATGCCTTTCTTAATTTCATATAGACTTGGAATGTTTTATTTAATAGTATTATCCAACAGAGGGTTCGTCCAAAAATTGTCTAGTGACAACTTTGAACACTAGTGACATAAATTACCTGGGTTCAAAAGCTAGTGGTCTCTCTACCTTTGTTATCACAATATTCCATTCAGATGATTTCAGGTTCAAGTCCTGATCCACTTTCGTAGAAAATATACCCCCTTTATTAGGGTTTCTATCCAAAAGTAGCATGTTTTACCAAAGACGACTTGTTCAGTCAATCCAAGAAGGGAACTATTATAGGCCCCATCAGGGATCAAGTCTCCCTGTAATATGTTTTGTCTATTGTGGGTTGTGCTTCAAATTTGAATGTTGTAATCTAACTACATTGATATTTATTCTCTCATATTGGGGAAGAGCGAACTTGTAAGAGAAGATGATACCCAAAAATATACCATGTTTGTAATACAAATCTTGTATGGAGTTTCATACCCTAAACAAGTAATTTGGCCTCTTCTAAATCAAAGTGGGATGATTAAAATGGGAAAAAACTTATATGGTTATTTAACAATAGAAACAAATAGAATACATGATTTGACGTTTCTTGATGAGAACACATGTGTGATGGATGGACTTGGCCATGCCATATTTGAAGACAAGAGTCTAAAAGAGGTTATCGAGGAATTTCTCCACAGTAAGAGAGAGGATGTAATCAATATTTATTTGAGTATCGTCCAAGAGGAAACACCTCTTCATACACCACAATAATCCTTCTCCTTCTAAAATATAATGATGGTTTTTCTCATATAGAGTCAAAAGCATACAAGTCGCATTTTGCATGTAGACAATCTGTATTAAGCCCTCCAGAGCTCTCTCATGTTTTGTATCCCCCATTATTCAACCAATTTTAGCTTTGCATCCAACTGCTCATTCTCATAAGGGAGGTGGGGCTTCTTCAACATCTTTCCATTTATGAATAAGGAAGACTTATACAATTCAATAAAACACAGAAATATAGGGCTATGCAAGAAATAAGAATGCAGAATGAGGAACAGGAAATGCAAGACATGAACTTACAGTTGTGCAAAAAATGGGCATGCATCATCTCTCCTCTTCTTCTCTTCCTACTCCCCCAGAATCATGATCAAGCACAAGCAAATCCTTCGCCTAACACATTCCATTAAATGTGACAAACCCTACCACTTCATTTAAAAACACGAAAAATCCTTTTCAATGTTATTGTAAGGGGAAAATCAATATTTAACCTAAAACTTAATTTCTTAAAGTGTCCCTCGCTGTTTACTTACCTCAGTCCCTCTTCCCTTCTCCTCCTCCAATGGTTATGTGTTATTTTACATGGTCATGAATTTTCGTATGCTAGAACGTATAATTTCCATTATATCATCATATTTATATTAAACCAAATAGTCAAAAAGGAGTGGTATGTTTTACAACATAATGGTTGATTGGTTGAAAGGTGAGTACATTTATTTGCTTAACCTTCCCCTCCTTCTCTATAATACTTGTTTTTTGGTTGTATGTGTGAAACAATAATTGAATGCAACTATCATGTGGCATATTGGAATTGTTTATACAATTATAAAAACCTCCTTTATTCGATGTTATGTAGGTGTTTGTGTGATGGTAAATAGTGTAAATTAATGAATGAACAACATGAAATTCCCAACATCTCATCATCCTTATGCAAATTAAGGTGTGTAAAAATATATTAATCATCCTATTAACATAATGGTTGATTGGAATTCTTATGCGAAGGAGGGTGTGCACAAAGGTTGCAACCCTTGTATTATCATAACGATTATGTGCATTATTACCCCATATGTTGTATGTATCCCTACACTTGTGGTTTTTCATCATAATACTTAACTAATAGGTTGAATTAGTTGTTGGATTCCTTGGGTTCTTTGATGCTAGAGTTATGCTTCATGGTGCGATGATGCCCTAGTTGATCATTTCTTAGTGGATCTTCATGATATATATGTGTTGGTAGTTATGGTTTGTGATATCTCTTAATGTTTTCATATGATATAATTCTTTCTTGAGGACATTTTGAGGTCAACTTTCCATAGAGCATTATCCTCCTAGCACATGTTCATGAAAAAGAAAAAGAAAAAAACGTTTTTGCCTCGACATTCATTGGTCTAGCGATGAACATAATATGTATCGCCATAGCGACAAACGTCCATCACTATAGCAACATTATGGACTATGAGTCTTTATAGTGACAATCGTCGAGGACATTTTCAATTTTTTTCCAAAATTTTAAACTATTTTTCCATGAAAAAATCGATTTTAACTTATTCGTGGCAAACTTTTGTTTGACTTTTGAGCCATATGTAGTAGTGCTTAAATAAAATTCGTTGATTTTATATACCTACATGCAAGATGGATCACCGAAATACTGTGTTTACCCATAAAATATTTTTCGACATTCAACAACAACTCCAAAGTAATGCTAGAAACCAACCTTCAAGTCTTCCTCTATGGGCACTTCATTGAATCGATCGGCCTGCATATTTGCGTAATGGCATGGAATTAGATTTTAAATTTCAATAAAATGATAAATAAGTTGCAATTTTTTTTCTAGATGTAATGTTGGTTTTTTTATAATTACAATTTGTGTCACCAAATTGGAATAACCACCATGCCCAAGCTTGTGTTGTCCATTTTTTCTTGTCTGGACTTGGTGGCCTTTGATGTGTCTGACAACCTATGAAAATGTTGAAATAAATTACATGTTTCAAATTTGATCTAAAAATTAATAATAAGGTTTATAATTACATTGTTGAAATTATTGCATACCTTCCTATGCCTGGCGGTAGCTTTCCTTGTTTTCTCAAATCCCTCTCCTTTCCATCTTCTACTAGGGATTTCCACTCTCTTGATGGAATCATTAGAGGGCGCTCATAGCTAGGGTTCCTTTCTAGATGAAACCTAAATTGTTCCCTCACAATATTCATATGTTGTCCATCCTTCTTTAGGACCTCTGTTCTATTGAAGGTCTCGATGTTGAACAGGCCAACAAAGCGATTAGTGAGCTCATATTTTCAATTTTTTCTTTGTTTATCCCACCTTGTGCAAATGGTGGGCCCAAATATCTTTGATGAGAGATCATTTAGATGTTTATAAAAAACATCATTTTATACAAGGTGATCATGTCATCATTAGTTTTAAAAATAATGTATTTTTATAATATTACGATCAAATTACAAACAATAAGTTAAATAATGTATAAATACATGGGATATTTTCTATCTTTATGGGAACAAGATTTTCATCCACCAAAAATGTTTTCTCCAGTGTACCCATACTAGTGACACATGAGGATCCAGGAAACCTTGCTTGAGCATTATCATTGCTAACCTTTGCATCGACCCCTTGTTATATACCATCTAGCATGTAATGACCACTGGCGGTTACATTCACATCTGGAATCAAAGGTGTCACAGATTGTGTCGTCAACTATTCAGTTGACAACAATGGCACATGTGATCCAGGTGTAGTCGTATGCTCATGTGATGACTCTTCATGAGCATCATTAATACCAACACCACCCTCACCACTAGTGTGTGGGCGCAAAAAAATATTGTAGATACAAGCAAATTGTTAGTTCACAATCATATACAAGTACAAATTATAACATCATAAATGAATTTATCTTCTAATTCAGGATACAACAACTTAATTTCAAGGCCTTAGATTCTTCACCAAAACATCAACCTTTTATTTAATCTCATTTGTTTGTGGTTGAATGAATAACAGACGAAAGATATCCTCATTAATTTTTTTAAGGTCTTCTCTACCATTTTAATTGGGTCTATAGAATATCCAATGTTAGCATCGCACATGATCTCATCCACATCAATATCAATTAATTTATTTGATGCTAGATCAAATGTTGAATCAGTATCCTACAACAAAAATATATAAAACATTACTAAAATGAAAACAATATACTGAGGAAAACAACATAATAAAATAACATATTGCTAATGTTCGATTTAAAAATTTACAATTACATATACCTGCTTCCTCAAGGATGGTGTCCTTTGATCCATAGCTAGGGACTTGCCCCGATCATCACCCTGCAACAAAAATGTAGAAAACGTTATCATAATGAAAGCAATATACACAAGAAAAATACCTAACATAAAAGCATATTGGTCATATTATATTTGTGCAATTATAAATAGGTATACCTACTGACTCAAGGAGAGTGTACTCATCTAATCAAAAGTTGGGTAATTGGCATGATCACTTCCTTGCAACAATTAATTGTACAAAACATTATAAAAAAGAGACTAGTGCACTCATGAAATAAACCAAATCACTTTCCTGTGATGAAAAACACATAATTCAATATCAAATTGAACCCAATGTACTCATGAACAGTAAATAATAATAAAACATACTGTGCATATCATAGTAGTAAAATTACAACGAGGATTACTTGCTACCTCGAGGATGTTCTACTCCTCTGATGAACTGTCAGGGAGATGCCCCAATCACTTCTCTATGATGAAAAATACATAATTCATTATATAAATGAAACCAATAAACTGATGAAAATAAATAGTAATAAAAACATATTTCTCATATTATAGTAGTAAAATAACAATGAAGTATACATGTTTCCTCAAGGCAGGTACTGTCTGATCTATTGGTGGTAGGAAGCTACCTCGATCAACACCCTACAACAAAAACATAGATAACATTATCTAAACGAAATGATTATACTCATGAAAAACATAACAAATAAACTTTTTTTCATATTATATTTGTACAATTACAATTATGTATACATGTTTCCTCAAGGATTGTGTACTCCTTTGATCAACTGCTAGGGAGATGCCTCAATCTCTATCCTGCTTCTTCAATTTATAAACTTTTAACAAAAATAGAGTAATCACCAAAAAATACATAATATATTAGATTCAATAATTAGAGGTTGGGAATATTCTTAGATGTACATCTCCAATAGTGACCACATTTGTATCTATTCGATTTAAATTGTAATTAATAACCAACTCTTCCACTACAACTATTGATTTAATGGCACACAAAAAAAGACAGTTTCCTTCATGCCCCTCAAATATGCAATTGGGTTGCTTAAGTGTAGAACCTATTTGGGTATTGTTTATAAATCCTGCAATATTCCCTGTAGCTTTTGGTCTTTCGTCAATGTACAATGTCACTCCTTTATTTTGATCATTATCTTTTAGCTATAAATAATTTGCAGACAATTCGAATATGTGCATACTTCTTTTATACTAGACCAGGCACATCCAATATGTGTAGTTGTAATCATGGTCCAACATAGTCCATCAATTCAATACATCTACTATATCCGACCAATATGTCATCCATGCAAAACAACCCCAAAACATGTAATGACGATGGTGCAATTTGATATATCCTTTCATTCACACAAAACTCCATGTTTAGTTGAGGAATATCCTTTGAGTACACATTGTTTCATTATATGTTTGTACCTCAAGGGCATCTCAATGCCGCCTATGGTCTCATATTCATAATAGCATAACCCCCCTTCAACGAGAAAAAATTGCATGCGTCTTTGGAATTTTCTTCTGATATTTGAAATCTAGTTGATATACTTGTTGTAGACCTTCTAGATGTCTCACTTTCCTCTTGTCCTCCTAAACACCCCTTGCTTCAAGAAGAAAAATATGATAAATACTTTTTTGGTTCTTCGTGCACCATGAGAAACATCATTCAAGATTACATCTCACCCATGTATTTCTCATGAAGTGTGCCTTGAATCAATAGTGAGGTTTATGGTTATTATTTTCCATGAATGGTCAGGTGACGAATGTGGAACCTAGTACCTAAAGAAGAAGAATTTATGACTCTAATACAAAGTTAGATCCATAAAAGTCTTGTTGTAATAATATCAAACATAATTTTCATCTCTTTCAATTTTAACACTGTTAACACAAACAAGCTTTCACATAGCTCTGCATGGTCTAAAGCATATGCATACATCATATTCCATCCACATTTCCTTTTTTTACCTTCATAGTTGTATTTCCACTAAAAATGGTCCAAAACATCATTATTCCTTCCCATAAATGAAGAGATAATGAACATTTATTGTGATTTATCCCCACTCTCTCCCAAAAAGGGTCAAAAACCCTAAAAAAGAGAATGGGAAAACAAAACATTGATAAATACCATGGGTAAAAAAACCCTAGGAACATATTATTAATACATTGTGAAGGACTTTCCGAAAACACTTTTTGTCATTTTCTCTCAGTCACATGGCATACTTTCCCTTCCATATTTTTCCATGCCATTTCCTATGGTGTACATTGAGTTCACTCTGTACGCATTTGGATCCATTTCCCCCATTTGACAACCAATTGTGAAAGAGATTGGAGACCCAAACCGTGGATCTGCAAAACCACTTCCAAGGATGGCTACGGTGGCCCATTTTTCAAAAAGGTGTGTTATTGGTTATTTCCTGCATTAGTTAGTTTGATATATATGTGAAAACCCTTAAAAAATATTTGTTTTTATTGTATTGTTTCTTTTATTGTTGAATTTTTCCTTATCCTCTAGACAAGCTAATCTTGGTGCATTTGCATGTAGCCAAGGAGAAATCCCCACTACATTTTTGGTGACTCCACTCGGTTGATCCATACGGATCTTTGTTTTCACAGGTTTTGTTATTGGTTTTTTCTCCCTTGCTTCCCTCAGCCCTCATCGATCTGATCCCCTCACGGAAAATCCTAACTAGTACTGTGTCAGTTCCTGTCCCCTGGTCCTTCCCAACATCCATTTTTCAAAACAATTTATCTTCGAGACGAATCACACCTATTTGACCAAAATTTGCGACCCAATCGCTCCTTTTTTTTTATAAGCAACCTAGGTCACACATTTTAGCCTAATACATGTGACCTGGCTTAGAAATATAGATCATGCCTGTATTGACTTCTGAAGCTACCCCTCTCACTATTGTGATTGGATTTTTAGCGACCCGTCGCACTTAATCCTCTGTTTTGCGCAACTTGAGCCCGTCGATTGTTTTTCTTCCCACATCGTGATTGTTCCTATGTTTTATGCGACCCCAATCGCACCTATTTCATGGACAGGTGTGACCTACATATTTTTATTCTATTTAGGTGCTTCAAATTCCTATGTGAGACCCCCTGTCCATGCCAAATGCTTTTCCAACCCATTTCTATCTAGATGTGATATTTTGCATCCCCCTAGTATATTTTGGGATCCCACTTACTTGGTTTGTGATTTGTTCAAGTTGATATTTGTGGTTGAGACCCCATGCATGTTTCCTACATTTGATTAGTTCCTTTTACTGCTCATTTACCTCAAGTACATTTTATTTCTGGAAGAAAACTTTATTTTACAGCATATTTACTGTCATTTATTGCTTTTTATCTGCATTATATTTGCATCCTAGCAGTGAGATTGATACATCTTCGATGTGGATTTCTGGGGTTGTATACACATTACTTGAACACATATCACACCATATAAGTGAAAAATATCAATTCATGACCCCAAGCAAGCCTTAAAAAATAACTTAATACAACCAACATTGTAACCTCGCTTGAGGACAAAACAATATTGTAGTTATGTTAGGACTTTAGGGATAGGAATCCCCAAACAACACCCCTCTAATACTTACATGTTGAGACATAGTTTTTTTCCATTAGGGGACCAAAATCCTCTTGTACTTGTTGACACAGTCACAACTAGTTTGTCGGGAGGCCCCCTGCTCAGCAGGAGTAAGCCACAAACGAAGAGGTTCTGAAAGTCGGAGTGGAATATAACACTTCATATTGTACTGAAGTCTAAACCTTCACAATCCTCCTTGTATCACCTAGACAAGGGTCAAGGGCCAAATGGTTTGAGCATCAGTAAACTAAACGGATGTGTCATGAATGAGGTAGTCTAGTTTCCATTATTATAGGGATCTTTTACCCATAGGTCCTTCTTGGTAGTGGGATTCTCTTAGCCTATATTTTTCCTCCATTTCATATTGTCTGATTGGGATTTCATCACCCTGGTGAGGATACGATTTGTGAGGGGCTTCCAAATTGTAGTTAGTAGTTTTCTTGAACTCTTATCCCATTGATTCATGTGTAATTTTATTTTATAGGTAGTGTTGCTTGTTGGATTTATGGCCACTTTGGTGTAGACTCGCCTTGTTGTGACTCATTGTTGCATTTTGGTTTTAGAGATTTTTGTTGGCATGTGAGCTGCCATTTCATACGCTTTCCTTTTACACACTCGATTGTATTTTTGTTTTTGAGCCTGTGATTGATACTCTTTATTTTTCATTACACAGCACTCCATCACTCAATCATAGCTCCACCATGCTACTCACATAGACTTAGGGGGAATACCCCCCAGTTCAATTCCTTGAACTATCACTGTCGGAGCCATCTTTGACATCGTTCACCACCTTCAGAGCCACACATGGCCTCTGAGTCTAATTTAGATTCATATCAGTTTGAACCTACCTTATTCACTACTCCATCTAGCCCCATGGTTAGTGTGCATCATGATCCCTTTCAAGGGGGGATTTTTAGTAGTGGGCTTGCAACCATTCCACCTATCATCATGGGCATCCATTCCACTGGGCTGATAGGCCCTGGTCCTAGTGGGCCCCTTGTCACCACACAAACTATTGCTAGTTCACCACCCATTAGTGGTGGTCCCATTCCAGCCACCATGGTAACTACAATTCCACCATTTATACCTCGGGGCAGTGGCCCTTCCACATATTTTTTAACTATTCCTACCATACCAGTCACATTTCTTGTTATCAAAATTCAACTTTATCCACCCCCAATTAGGCATGGGAACTATGTTCTTGCAACCACCAACATCATTGCTAGTCCTTCTCGAACCAATATCGTCTCTAGCCTACCTTTTACGGCTAGTCTCAACCTACCTAATTTGGCACGATTAACCAATGACCATATTCATCATCACCCATAATGGCCTCCTATGCCTACCAAGATTCCCTCAGACATATGTATGTTTGAGGGTAAGGCTGGAGAGGAACCTCATTTAACAACATAGTGGATGACTCATTTAACAACATAGTGGGTAAGGCAGGAGGGTAAGGCTTCATTTAACAACATAGTGGATGACTCCATCTGGTTGAAGTTGTTTCAGTGCACACTCACTAGTGTTGTAGCCAAGTGGTATATCAAACTTGCTCATGCTATCTACCCTGACTTAACCTCTTTAGCTTTGATGTTCCTTCAATACTTCTAGTTACCCATCTGTTATGACAAGGGAGGGGAAATATTATTATCCTGTCGACACAACACAACTACCCATATCACAGATCATATCCATGAATGGAAACATTGTCGTAGCTTGTGTAAGATCCAGTTAGATGATAGGATATTCCTAGATTGGTTCCTCAAAACTTTACTCCCCCGCAAAGCCAAGGACGTTGCATCTAAGTGCCCACAAACCAAAGAGGAATCCATCCTTAAGTCATAATAGTTCGATCTTATATACGCCTAATCGGTTTACTTGTATACCATTATACCCTATGCTCCCTGTGTTGGCACCTCACATCAATATATGCTAGGGGCATCTCATGCTGCTAATGGAGTTATCCTCCCTATTACCCAACATCCTCAGTTTTATATGGCCTCTCCCATGATGCCACCCCATCGTGGTAATACCCATAGTGTTTCCCAACCAGGTTATGCCCCTGATCTTTCAAGCATGACAGCTCAGTTCAGAGCTACTCCCTCCTATGGGAATCCAGGTTACACCCCTGATTATTCATGCATAACGGCTCAGTCCACATCCACCCCTTCTTATGCTCCTCTCACACCAACCCCTCATGTTCATGGACTAACTTGTTCGACACACTCATGTACTGGTTAAACGACTGGATTTGTAGCCCCACAAGCTACTCTGGTATATTACGCACCACCTGTGCAACCCAATCCTCTCTAGCCCCCACTCCTCCTACTCCTCCAAGACAGTTCTACGCACAACAGAATCTCCCTAACCAACCCACCCCCAATAACCAACAAGGGAAGGGAAGAAACAAGAGAGGTAGGAATCAAGGAAAAAACTAGCCTCAATGAGGTGGCCAATAGGCCAACCCTCCGAACAATAATGATGTCAAACCTCTTGCACAAAATATCTAGCATCTCACTCGACCTAGGAAGAACCCATAGTTGTGAACTAACCACTTGTGTTCCATCAGTAACACTTATGACCATTACACTCATCAGTGTCCTCACTTGAATCAGGTCCACCATCTACTCCAAAATGACAGTCAATGTGATTCCAACACGGATTCTTCAGCTCAGCCAAACCCAACTCGACTAAGTCCTCCACCTATGGTTCTCCAAAACCCCCTTCCAATGCAAGGAATGGTTTCAACCCAACCCTTGGCCCCATAAGCTCCTGCAACCACTTATGTGGCTCAACCCATAGATCATGGTGTCCATCACCTCATTACGTTATCGTCTTATGTCAACCTATAGACTCGAAGAAACCAGTATGGTTCCACCATGAAAACTGTTGACCCATCTACAACATCTACCTCCACCACTCCTAACATGTCTCTACATTTACCAAGACCCCTATGGATAGGAATTCTAAAATCCTGCAATTCCCTTTGTGTCCCATCGTGAACAATGTCATTGCCAGAGATGCGGTCAACTATAATATTTTTGATGATTTGGCCCTGTCTCCCACAACCATGCCTGCTCTAGATGTGCTCAAAACATGTCCTTCTCTAAATAAATCATTGTTATCTGCATTAGGTGCCATCGATCCCTTCGATTCTAGGTTAATCACCTTCAACCTAGATCAAGGAGAACCTGTAGAGGGGGCCACTACCTCTTAAATGTCATCATAATTATATAATTATATAGTTTAAAGATATATCAACAAATGAGTAGTTGGAGTAGGTACAACTGATCGAACCTCTCTCATAATGTATAAGTAAGCATCGAATATGAATAGAAAGGTGGATTGGATGTCCCTTCCCAATACTTGTCTTTGATGGCTATTTATGAGCGTGTAAAGTATGCTTGAATGTGAGGTGAAAGCCCATCTTGCAACATCTGGCATCGTTGTCATTCTCCATTCGGTCTGGGTGACAGCAGCAACAGATGGAGATGGTTCAAACCTGAAAAGAAATGTGAGATAAAGAAAAACTTGCAAACATCCATGAAATTAAAGACGACCTATGCGTGCATAGATAAATTTTCTGTGAGAAGGATCAATTTTCTAGTTGAATAACACTCTACTCGATGGTGTGATATCTGTGTATGAAATTTTGATCTATTCATGTGGTACAACCAAAATAAATCTGCCATTGATGATAGATTTCGTTGCATTGTTTAGGAGAGGGTGGTGGTTTGGATCCGGAAAAGAATGTGAGATGCTCACATCAAAATACCTGCAAGATATCAAAGATTGTTTGCGAATGGAAGGCGATGTATGTTCTATGCATTGAAGGACAACTGAATGATGGACACTGACTATTGCTAATGGAGACTTCTGATTACTCATGACCAAATGATATATATTTATAATTGTTAGCTTTGACATGAAGTCGTTGACCAATCTGTTCAAACCTCATTTCTATTGACTAAAGTGTGCAGTTGAACCTGGTTCACCATTCAAAGTGGAGCAAGTTTGTTCATTTCCCAGTCCTTGTCCCATAGTCCTTCCAATTGCTTTCAAAATTGTTGACTCGTCGATGTTCCAACCAGTTGACTATTCACTAAAATTACCATCAAGTTGTAGTGACCATATATATATATATATATATATTGGTGTACTATTCTTCTATGCTATTTGAAATGTTGGTACATTATTTTGCATAAAGTGTTGAAAATATTTTGGATGGATATTATATATAACTGATTGGAAATTAGTTGGCGTTGTTCCTTGGATTAACCGGTCAGTTAATGGAAGATAATCGATCAAATATGCTACACATTGAGCACCGTCTGTAATCAAGTCCTTCAAGCCACCGTCACGATAAATCATAAAATACCGGAGCAATCGACCAATCCATCTATCGACAGAAGGAGACGTGAGAACAAGAAGAAACTATGCAAGTGGAAGAAAGTATATGTCAAAATATTTGAACTATCGGTAGGTTGAATATAATTTGAACATAGTAGCAACATTTTTTTTGCATGATCCAGAAGAATAACGCTGACCAATCATAGCTGTGGATTGTAATAATTTTACCTTCAAATGATATTTGATGCACACATAAACTTTATCTTTTGGAAAAATATATGAACACCGGTCAATGGATATATGGTCAATGAATAAGCTGGGAAAGAATGTAGTTGGTTTTCTCCTGATTAGTCGACGAACAATTTTTATTGATTCCCATAGAGTTTCGTACTCAACGCCGACATGGTTCCTTATTCAACGTCGACAGGGTGCCTTCCATCGATGAAGAAGGTTGTACCAATATTCTCATCCTCCTTGACCCAAAAACATATCTCAACAGCAATGAAAGTGTGGAAACTCCCAAAAGTTTTAACGACCTTCTAGTGAGACGATTGCAGGCATAATGTGAAGGGAAGTGCCGAAAATCATGGAAAGCCACTAAGAAGAGGCCATCAACACATCCGTGAACTTGGAAACGATTGATTGAAAATAGGGATTTGAACTACAGGGAATAAACGATGGCATACTATCCTGCTCCTTCTCCTGCCCACTGAGACTATCGATTGCTTGCCATATGAAGTCATCGACTAACCAATATGAATTCATCGACTTCTTGCTCACATGATAATTATATTAATATACTTTATTGGTTGGATATTCAAAGTAGACATGAATTTTAACGTTCAATCTGGTGTTGACAAGTTTATCCTTCCGGCTGTTCACGAGTTCTCATCTGAATGTTGAAGTTGTGATCAAACAAAAAAGGACGTTTTTGTTGTGTTGATCCTTGCTGTTTGATGATAAAGTTCTCTAGTAAAATTCAAAGAGTTTACCGCCATCAAGAGCTGACTTCTAGTCAATGTTTAAGATTTGACTTCTATTCGATGTCTAATTTGGTCAATATAGCATACAACTGACTTCTAGTGGATGCCTAAGTTGGTTGATGCATCCGAATTTTTAATAATTGTCAGTTGGTTAATATTGTTAATTTAATTTTGGTCGACATATTTCTTTTGGTATATTTAAAGCTAATCGGTGCCCACTTTTAAAAAGTGACTCTGTTGAAAAAAAACAAAAAAAAAATTAAAGAGGGGGTTTAATGTGAGTCTCAATAGATGCAGGCAATCCCCTCCACTTTATGTAAAGTTGGTCTCTTGCAAACCACTGTAAGCTGAGTTTAATGTTTGTTCATTAAATGTTTTGTGTTGACCGAGTTGAGGAGGTTAAAAGTGGGTCTTTCTTAAAGGCAGGCGATCTCTTCACTTATGTAATGAAGTCGGTACCTAGTCAACTATTATAAGATAAGTCTAAGTAGTTTATTACTATAGACCATGCACATGAGTAGGAAACATACAATATTGCAGGAAATTTAAACTCTCATACCAAAAGAAGATGATGACGATGGAATTCAAGAAAATATCATACACCTACACAACAAAGCGCTCCAATGATAATGATGACAATGTACCCCTCATTATCAAAATGCTGAAACTGTTCCTAGGTTGTGACCTCGGAAATCCAGAAGACAGAGAAATCGTATAGAAATTCAAAGATCCAAAGGCCTCGCATGCCTAAACCGATGGATATGTCAGTCAAATGAGCCAGGGTGATGCTTTAAACCAAAAGACCTCATTACGGAAGAAGATGGGCACCCGTCGTTGTAAGAGGATGAGACTTCGATGGACTACTGCCAGATTGAAGATGGAGGCTGAAGAGTAACCAGTCATAGTAGAACCTTGTACATGTGTGTTTTCCTATCAAGATGACGGCTGTTGCAGCAGAGTTACCTATGCATACCAGTATGCATGGTTGATGCACATTGAGAACTAATTCAGCAGTAGCAGAGACTCGAGATGTTGATGCATATTTCTTTGTTCTCTTCGGGACACAGAAATATTTTGTTTATGGGGGAGATGTAGAGGGGGCTGCTACCTCTTAAATGTCATCATTATTATATAATTATATAGTTTAAAGATATATCAACAAATGATTAGTTGGAGCGGGTACAACTACTCCAACCTATCTCATAATGTATAAGTAAGCATCAAAGATGAATAGAAAGGTGGATTCGACATCCCTTCCCAATACTTGTCTTTGATGGTTGTGTATGAGCGTGTAAAGTATGTTTGAATGTGAGGTGAAAGCCCAGATTTTGCCTAGATTTCAACAGAACCTTAGATTCCATCATCTGTTGCCTTCCAAGTTTTGGTCAAAATTCAGAATTTGGTTATTCATCGATACATCATTGATGAAGGGGCATCCACCTATGTTATGTCAACCTTTGTTTCGAAGAAACTCGGATCCCCAAGCATCCAACCTTCCTCCACCGCCCTTCACTCCTATGATGACTGCTCTTCTCAACCCCAAGGTGTTCTCACGAATGTCCATGTTGAGTTAGAAGGAAAAATAGTGTTGATTGACATTGAGGTTTACAATGCCCAACTTGATCACAACCTCCTCCTAGGACGTAGTTACATGTATGCAATGCAAGTCATTGCATCTACCATCTTTTGACTCTTGATGTTCCCTGATGATGGGAAGATGTGACTATCGACCATCTGATGTACTCTGATCCAAAGGGGCTGGACACACTGGAACATGTCTTTCCCACTATCGACAATACCATCAATAGTGTGTTCATTCTGTCCCTGTCTGTCGTTGGCCCAATATTTTTTTCCAATGCTCCTATGACAGACACCTTTTTTTCCTTACCACCTCCACCTTCATCAACTGATATATCGGATCTATGCACTATCAAATCCGGTAACATTTTGACCTCTTCGCAACCTCAGTCACAACCTAAACCACAATCCTCTAGGAATTATTGGGTTTCATTCTCATTCCACATGATTACATTCCTCTTTCCACCATCCGACATTGTGAGAAGTCTTTTCATGGCTAGTCTTAGTTTTCCTAATTTCACATTGGGAATTGTTGTGTGGTACCTCAAGCCACCTACTCCACCCCTGACTCCCCAGGCCATGTTGAATCTCGTCCAACCTATTGAGACGATGTCACACCCACCTCCTCTTCAACCAAATACTACTCTTGTCTCTACTCCTGCCTCTCCTCCTCTAAAGAAGGTTGGGGGTAAGGAAACCAAAGCCATGATAGAACCATTTCCGGCTCATATCTGTGCTTTATTTGACATCCAAGTCCATGTGACACAAAACTATCTTGATTTTCCTCTCCTTCTCACCCACATGGACACTATAAACAAGACTGATGATGACCCAGTGGTCATTATCCTAGATCCACCAATGGTTAAGAATAATTCATTGCAAACTAATCACCCTTGTGCAGTTTGTGACCTATATGGTCATTATTCTCACCATTTCCTTGACTTTCCCAAGTATCGGTCACTCCTCCATGACCTTTGTAAACACTCCCATGAGTCCGACGTTACTGTCTTTGAGGAGATCCACCCTCCACTTTCTTCCTCAGACACAACCAACACCATCTTCACGATATCAAGTTCCAGTACTACTTCCATCTCCTTGGTCATGGAAGATCCATCTGATCTATCCACACGTTGTTTTCACAATGATGAGAAGATCATTTAAGCTCTTTCAACTTCTGAATATCCTTGGGATGATATGCACCATCTCTGCTATGTCATCCCCAATGAGTCTTCTTCATCATCATACCAATACTCTGTCGAAGCAAAAGACTTCATCCAATGAAAGGCAGACTAGTTCAAGAACCCCATTCAGAATCCTGACGTGCTTGAAGAGGGAAACATGGCCAACATTTTTCCAACCATCGAATGACAAATTCCATCCCTCTTCCTTACCAATGAATGTATCCCTGACACTTCACCATCAAAACAATGCCTACTCATGCTTGAATGAACCAATGAGGACTGTTGTACTGCTCTTGATATGATAGAAGTAACCAAGACTCAGTTGAAGTCCCATTATTACTCCCATGTCCACCCTTGCACCTTTAGTGAGGGATATCTAGTTCTCATCTACGATTAAGCCAATGATAAGCTAGGGAAGGGAAAGTTTGATTCCATGTGGTATGGCCCATATGTCATCCATAGATGCCTCAGAAAGGGGGCATACATCCTTGCTGACTCTGACGACCACCTTTTGAAGAATCCTTGCAATGGGATCTAGCTCAAGAGAATCTATACCTGAATTCACCCGCCATGAGTACACTTGTGTCATAGTTTTTTTTGCACCGTTCTTGTCACGAATCTCACAGTTTGTTTCCTTGGTTGTTTCAGATGGATCCTACCTCACCTCTCTATGTTGGTTTCACTGATGGATAAATGATATGGTCTCCTAATTTGGCCTTGGATGCGTGGGTCATTTATTCCCTGTCACATGATTTGATCCATATTGACAGAATGTGTGTTGTAATTGCTACCAGCAACTAGACTGAGTATGATGGTGTTGCTAGTCTCCTGACCGCTGCCCTCCAATTGGGTAATCACCACCTTGATGTCTTCCTATGATCCTAACTTCTTATCTCCCAATTGAATAACTGCTACCGGGTACATGATCCTTGTCTCTTTAGAAAGTTCCTGTGCACTAGACACTTGGTTAGACATTTTGAATCCATTTCGTTCATGCATATTCCCATAAGTCTAAATAGTGTAGCATACCAAATGGATAATGACGTTCTAGAGTGGCACATCAATCATCGCATATAGGAAATAAACTGCATCATGCATCATCATATATTCATGCATACATATGTCATATACATCATATAAGCATCATCATAATCATATAAATAGACTCATAAAAAAATTTTAAAAACACATAAAAAAGGTGCATCCATGTGCATATATATATCATTTCATAATGTTCAGTACAAAATGAGAAGCTTCACAAGCTTTCTCTGTTGATCATACATATAATACAAAAGTCCCCATGCACCACTACATCGGGGGCAGCATCACTAGCTTCCAGTTGGAGTCATCCTCCTCAGAATTTGTATCCTCCTCAATGTCCTCCTCGTCCTCCTCCTCCTCCACATGCACATCACCAGGTGCCACAACTCAAACATACTCAGCAATGACTATGATCCTCCTCATTCGAGATATCCACTCTGGAGGAGACCTATAGAACACGGCGATCAAGTCGTCGTCTAGGTACTACCACCCATCATCGGTGACCACCTCCAATAATCACTCTAGATCGAGTCGTAGTGAGTCTAGTGTAGCACTCATGTGCCTCCTGTGCTAGTGAGTTGGTGGATATAAACCCTCCACCCTACCACTGCATCTCTAATATCCTAGAAGAGGGCCTATCCCGACATCTGCACATCACATATTATGTCATCGGTATCTATCACACACATAAACTTGCTACCACTTAGCTAGTAAAATATATATGAATGAAACCACATAAAGAATCATGTATACATACCATTGGGTTCCCAGAATTGTGCTAGAGGTCGAGGCATCTCAGGATCTCCCCAGTAATCCATACCAGCATACAGATAGTCCTCTATAAGGACTGGAAGCTACTGGCATCATGCAAAAAGCTCTCAGGTGAAGAAACAACCCACCAAGCTTCCTCCCTCCTTGATCATCATCTTGCACCACCTCCTCATGCAAGGATCTCGAGTTCACCCCTCATGCACCACCAGATGTGGTTGTAGTGTAGGAAGTCACTCAAAAAAGAATGACCACAAGAACGAGGGGAAACAAAAATCCCCTCCCACTAAAATAGAATGGTTCATCCCATGCCAAACTTGATTTAGGCACATCTAGAACCACTCAAAGTAGGTGCCCCTCAGCACACGCTCCACAATATGGAGCTTCTTGCCTGAGATCTTGTGAGGTCCCGATGATCCCGGTATGTGCAACACCATCGCTGTGATCACTCGAGTCTACAGACTCTCGATATTGAACACCAGTATGTACAACAAGTGCACATATGTGGAGGCATAACAATGCTATCACAGAGGTCATTCAGTGACACCCCATGTATCAGCTTCGATGTAGTGTCTAGTAAAAAAGTATACATCGAGGAGAGTGATCTCTATCCTCTCCCTATAGATCATAAATTTTTCTGCGTCCCAATCCCAAAATATCACCAGCTTTTCCAACAACAGTTTTGTTCAATGCATAAGTGGGATCTAGAAAAAATTCCATAGCCCACACTGAGCAAGAAAATCCTACACCGCTAGGCCATCATTTACCTCCCCTCAGAGGTCCCTGATGTCTCTCTCACTCCATGACACACAAGGCATACTTTGCATAAAAAAATCCTTGTCAAGTCGAGTCATGCACAAAAAACTCATTATGGGATAAGTCTCACTTGTTCATCCCTTTTGTATGACCCAATTCTCTCCAAAAGACCAAACAAGTGATCTAAGTCGCTCTTATCCTCTGAACATGTGCAAACTGGGCCACACCTATCTCCTTGACAAGTGCGACCGGGTCACACCAGTATTCCCAATAAGAGAAACCCGGTCACTCCTTTTCCCTTGAAAATTGTGACTGGACCCGAGAAATCTTCGGGCTCAGCCAAGGCCCCCAGAGTCAGAAAAACACAAAACCAATCCACTTACAAAGATGAGTTAGATCAGAGCTCTTACATGCAAGTCACAAATTGGAAACCGCCAGTCCAGTTCGAAGAAATAAGCAGTTGTGTCTTGGGTTCCTCCACTCCAACCCAACACTGACCAGTGAAAATGACACATGTCATGTGGTCCCCCTTATTTATAGGCCTCCATTTAGTCTAGTTTTTCTTCTGTGCACCACAGAGTCATCCAACATCTATTTTCACGTCATTCACACCACCAGGTTGGGTTTTATGTTCTCTATATTATGACGAGACCCATGTCTCGATCTCTTCCATGATTTTGTGGGCCATTTCCTAGAATTCATCTCAATTTGCGTGCCACCATGCAATTTCCATGATTTTTCATGAGCCCTCTGCTCCATCCATATGACACAGTTGGCCTTATTTTACTGTCATCCATCATCCTGCAAGGAGGCCCCATCAGTCTTCCGTAGTTATTCCTATCACCCATGTTCACAACATAACCTCTTTCCATATATCGAACACTCCCTCCTTGCTTGATTGATCATTACGGATTTTTTGTTAAGCTCTTTTATTACTCCTAAAAGAATGAAAATATTATCGAGCATGCTTGCTTCCTTTCATGCTCGTTAAATTATTTGAAAGGGAGTCTATGTGGCCTCGTTTATATCCTTTTTTAGACTACATATACTATTAAAATAAAAGAATTACCCTAGCACCTTCCATCTAGGAACGTTTCCCTTTATATCCTTTTATTCTTTCTCAAACATTGGGGCTGTAATTTACGAAAAATATCATTATGGGTTGTCTTTAAGCTCTTTTCCATCCCTCTCATCAAGAAAAGATTTCTGAAAAAACTTGGTTTTGTTCATGCTCGTAAAAGTATTTGAACAATCATCCAATCATTATAGGTTTAACCTTTTCCATCCTGGTTGGACTACCTACTGTAAAGAAGTCTCTCTTCCCCAAAGGTTGGGAGAGTTATCATTTGTATACTTTTATCCTTTTTCGGGATTAGGAGACTATTTATGAAAAAGAGACCACACTGGATTCTTCTTCCTATTTTCAGAATCTTGAAACATGAAAACACCATCGAGCATTCACTTTCTTGGGCTTGCTAAAAATCCATGAGATCATATCATATTGAGCATACTTCTCTCCCTTCTTTGTGCTCCTTAAAAATTTTCAGAAGGATCAAATGATGTCTCTAGGCGCCACCACATATGATATCAAATTATGGCATCTTTCTCCCATTTGGTCACCTTTGTTCAAAGTATTTTGCGATGAGTCTTTCTTGGATCCCTTGGATATCTCTAGTGCAATTACCTTCCTTAGTATTTCCCATTGCATTTATCTTCCCGGTATTAAAGCTATGATCCCTCTCCCATGATTCAATTTCATTTGTTTCTAGGTCAGCACTGCTGTCATACTTTGAACAAAGGAAGTTTGAGACCCTCGTACTCCCCTACCCCTCTTCCCCCATTCAGTGTGTCAATGCCTAAATTGTTTCACATATTTGGTTTCCCCCCTCATGCTTCTATTCAAGAAAACATCATTGCCTTGATTACTTGTAGGTCTCCTTCTGTCGATGTCAGCACATCTATTCCATAGGATAGACCCAAAGGTCCCTATATCCTAGTTTCATCCACCTCATTGAAGAGTTTCTTAGAGCATTTGAAAGAGTCATTAGTTCCTTTCGGGTTGGTTGTGTCTCACGTGCTCGAATCCAGCTACATCATCGCACCATTGAGATTCATATAGGGTATTGGTCTATTCATTGTTTGGTCAAAGATCCTGGTTGTTGCTTGATTCTAGCATATTGGTGAGTCTACCATGGGACCCATACAATTTCACATCCATTGTGATTTCTGGGCTGCATTGGTGACAGTGTTCGAAAGCCCACAATATTATGCTTCTGTGTATATCCTATACTTGATGTGACATATTGTACCACAGAGATTTTGACTCTCATTCATTGAGTCCATCTAGTTATGTACACCTCTAGATCCAACAGAGCATCAGTTGTGATGATATTGCATTCCATGAGAATTCCATTGTTCCTATGTATCATCTGTTCAGATCATTGTATGTATTCAACCTCCCATTAAGGCCACCATTATGTATCACCATATGTATATGTATTGATTGAATCCCATATTTTGAGCCTTGATCCTCATTATTTATTCTTTTTGACATTGTTACAAGCATGGGTATGCACGCCTAGTCCATATACATGTCACCCATTATATGTATCTCATCCATTTTTGAGGACCAATAAAAAATGAAAATCCATCGTAGTTCAAATGAGGAAGCTCCACTTCTTCGTGGGCCTCTCCAGTCTCTCCATTGTTGTCACCATTCTTCCCATGATCCTATGATGTCTATCGGCCATACGATGAGCTCCTTCCCTCATACATAAGGGGGAAATATTTTAACACTAAAATTCTTCACCTAGATCTCCATGGTATAAACCATATGCATACATCATATTCCCACCACATTTCCTTTATTTTTTACCTTCACAATTGTATTTCAATTAAAAATGGTCCAAAAAATCATTATTCCTTCCCATAAATGAAGGGATAATGAACATTTATTGTGATTTATCCCCACTCTCTCCCAAAAAGGGTCAAAAACCATAGAAATACCATGGACAATAAAATACCATGGGTCATTACCTTGGGTCAAAAAACCCTAGGACCATACTATAAATACATTGTGAAGGACTTCCCCAAAACACTTTTTTCCATTTTCTCTCAGTCACATCACATACTTTCCCTTCCATATTTTTCCACGTCATTTCCTGCAGTGTACGTTGAGTTCACTCCATACCCATTTGTATCCATTCCCCCCATTTTACAACTAGTTGTGGAAGAGATTGGAGACCCAAACTGTGGAGCTGTGAAACTACTTCCAATGATGGTTATAGTGACCCATATTCAGAAAGGTGTATTATTTGTTATTTCTTGCATTAGTTAGTTTGATATATATGTGAAAACCCTTAAAAATTATTTTTTTTTATTGTCTTGTTTCTTTTATTGTTGAACTCTTCCTTATGCTCTGGACAAGCCAAGGTGGTGCATTTGCACATAGTCGGCTAGAAATCGCCACTACAAACACTCCACTGGTCATTGCATTAAATTTGGTCCTTAAGATGAGTTATCAATTCCAATTCACTCAACTTTACATCAACAATAACCCTATGCATCCAACAAATATCATATCTATACTTATTTCATGCCAAGATACTCCAAGAGTGAATAGTATGAACATAATATATAAACTTGGCAAGTATTCTAGAATGGTCACTTAGGAAACCCTAGGTTTTAGGGTGGTTACCATAAGAAACATAAAATAATTTTGAGTACATTTGGAGTAGGGTACCAAATTTCATTTGGTCACATAACAATAAAACAATAAAAGTAATAAGATTAAGTCATCATAGCAAAGGTGGTCAATGTACCACACACAATAAGGGCATTGTAACAACTTCAAATTTCCCTAAGAATTTTGTGGTAACTCTACTTCTTCTTGTTCTACAATGGAAGTATGCGACTGAGATTGGATGCCTTATCAGCTATGATAGCATGTGAGGTTTTTCATTACACCAAATCCTTTAGATTATGGTAAACATTTTCATCCAAGCACAAGTACAAGTATCCCAAGGTGGAAGTTAGTAAACATTTGTTACCACAATCTGCAGGTTTTGGTGTAACGAAAAACCTCACATGGTATGAGAGCTAATCAGGAATCCAATCTCACTCACATACTTCCATTGTAGTGCAATAATAAGTGGATTTACCAATAAATTCTTGGGGAAATTTACCTCAGTCAGTTTGGTTCATCCAAAGTGGTCTTCCTAGGTGTGACACACTCCCAATGCACAGTGTCAAAGTAGAGTTTGATTGAGCTAACAATAATTTCCTTCTGAGTGTTTTGCAAAGTGCGGGTTTCATATTGTCTCATGAGGAAAAAAATAACAAAGCATGGATTTATCTCAAGCAAAGACTCTGACTTCCTTCAACTATTTTGACACTTATAGTTGAACACAAGAAGCAGTGGAGTTACCACATAATTCTTGGGGAAATTTCCTGCAATCGCTTTGGTTCATCTAAAGTGGTCTACCCAGGTGTGATAAAATATCGAATGTGTATAGTATTGAAGTATATTTAGATTGAGCTAACAAAATTTTCCTTCTAAGTGTTTTGCAAAGTGTATGTTTGATATTGTCTCACCATGAGCGCAACATCTGAAAGCATGGACTTATCTCAAGTAGTGAATCTGAAGTCCTTCAACTACATTGAATGGAAATACAAAATTGAGATTCTATTGTGTAGTAAGGGTATCTATAGAGTTACAATGGATTTAGAGAATGAACCAAATGTTTCAGTTGAGAAAGGAAGGTGACACAATAGAATGGATGAAGCCTATATCAGCTAGTGAAATTAGGGTTTTAATAGTATTATGTGCATCCAATCATTAAGAGAATATGGTGGATAGTGTCATAACCTTCATGTTGTCTTCCAAATCATAATATGAATCATTTTAATTGATTTGGAAGGATTTGAATGTAGGAAATCCATAAAATAGTGGAAAAACATAAATATTGAGAGATGGGTGTAGTGAACTGATAGGTGACTCATCCAAAAAAGGAATAGAGATTTATGATCCAGATGTATCAAAATGTCTATCTAAATTAGACACGTGGTAAAGGTATTTAACACTTGCACTCAAAGAATGTAAATGATCACCTTGATGGTGCTAATTATGACAATGCTCTTGGGGATCAACAAGCTTTCCCGGTTTTTTATTTCTTACAAAATAAGGAACATTAATGTTATGCCTCTCGAGCAATTGGGCCATGATGACCAATTTATTATTAAAAAATTATTTCCCTGAATGGAAACCTTTCTTGCAATAGGGACACTTAGAGCTCCCTTTATTGTTATTCTTCTTGAAATTTGATCCTTCATCAGTCGAATTAGAATGCTCTTCATCATTTGACTTTGGATTTTTATCCTTCAATTCTTTCTTTTCTTTGGACTTGTCATTCTTACTTCCAAAATCTATGTCCTTGGAGGTTTTAATAGCCCCCATTTTAACTAACTTGTATTTCTTTTTGGTGAGAGAATCTATGAATGCAATAACATCCTCCAATTTCATACTACAAGAAAAGTATCATGGAATGTAGACACAAACACTAATTACTTAGGACCTAGTTTTAATAGGATGGAAAGAATAAATTTCTCCTCTTTCTTCTCAATCCCACATTACTTGAATAGAAGAATTAGTCACTTGAACTTGGTGAAGAGCTCCTCAATGGAATCGAAACTACGTGGACTCCATGAGATCAACTCATTCTCCAATTGATGACCTCTAAGCTCACCTTTATTTCCAAAAAAGGACTTGAGATTGGTCCACACTTGATTTGGGGTTATCAAACCATCAAGCTAAAATAGAAGCTCTGGATAGATAGAGAGAGAAAGCATGCCATAGTATTCATCCATTCTATTATCTCACCTTTCTTTCTCAACTACAACATTTGGTTCATTCTCTAAAGCCATTGTAACTCTATAGAGACCCCTACTACACAATATAATATCAATTTTGGATTTTCATTAAATATAGTTGAATGAAGTTAGAGTCGCTACTTGATATAGAATCATGCTTTGTCGATGCACTCTTGGTTAGATAGAATAAAAAACTTGCACTTTGCAAAACACTCGGAACAAAAATTTTGCTATCTCAATCAAACTCTACTTTGACACCGTGCACATTTGGGAGTGTGTCACACTTGGGCAGACCACTTTGGGTGAACCAAAGTGACCAAGGGAAATTTCCCCACAAATTATGTGGTAAATCCACTACTTCTAGAGCTATAATAGAAGTATCTGAGTGAGATTGGATTCTTGATCAGCTCAGATACGTACCATGTAAAAATTTTATCATGGTTGGAATGATCTAGCAAAAAACAATTTCGCACAATTTTTTCTTACAAAGATGCACATAAGACTATACAAAACCCAAATTTACCAGTTGACTCTTCCTTGGTTTCCAATACTGTGTCACTTGTTTCTACTTGATTCAAGTCTTGCATCTCTTTCATTGGTTGGCTTTCCATGTCATTGGATATCTCAGGACTATTGTCTTACACACTCGGACAAGGTCTTACCTATTATAGTTATGATACCATATTAGTGCTATGATACCATATTAGAATTTGCACATTTGATCTAGAATCAAATTATAACCTCACTTAGAATTGCCACAGAGTTAAGCAAAATAATCATAATAAAATATGAGACAAAACACAATAGATTAGAACTCAATTGGAAGAATTTCCATTTGTCTATTATTCAATAAGATGTATATATTTATGATACATTCTCAATAGTGAAATTTCAGAGCCTTGGAGGAAATTCGAGTATCTCATAGTAAAGAAGGCTTATTTTCACTAATTTCCTAATATATAACAAGTGTCAATCTCTAACTCATAATGAATGGTCACAAATTGGCTAGGTGACCTAGGTATACCATGAGTGACCAAAGGAAAACTAGTGAGTGGATTTCAGGATACAAAGAAGGAATAAGTTAAGGAAAAAAAGTGGCAGACTTGCCCAATTCATCCTAGCGCTCTGTGTTCATATTTATCCAAGAGAAAAGCAGGAAAAAGATTTCTTAAATCAAAAAAGAAGGATAAAAGAAAGATGGGTGATTTATCCTGTAAAAATAGAGCAAAATTTGGAATGTGGGTACTACAATAATCTATGATGGTCAAATGTGAACAAACTATGGCGAAAGACTCTAGACTATGCACTAGGAATCAAAAACACATGGAACAACTTGACTAAACACATAGGAAAGAAAATAATGCTGTAGTAATCTAATGTCTAGATGGAATTATGTTCCAACACCCCCTATTAATAGCAACTTATGGTAGTAAGCATCGAATCCAAAATTAGGGCCTATGAAACAAATTCCTATGGCCACCCTTTACAATATAAACAAAGGAAATAGGAAAAATCTAGTGGTAAAAATCCCTCCTCATGATGAATATCAAAGAAAGGAAACCAAAAAATTATTCTCTCCGTAAATTTATGAATATGGATGGAGAAATTTTAATCTTTGGAAGAAGAGGAATATGTTCTACTAGATCAGGAGCATAGATAGTTTCATGATGGACCATGTAACCATGTAGAGAAACGAAGATACATTGATAGAAGAGAAAATGTATGTTCTCATTAAACTTGAACTTTGAAATAGAATAGGTGGTATCAAATCCAAATGAGTCTTGAGGTTCTTGAGCCATGAACTTTGAACCAAGATAGGTGAGATAAATCCCAACCAAATATGAATACTCTTAAAAATTGAACTTCAAACCAAGGAGATGAGATCAGCTCCAATAATGTGGAACAAGAGTCCTAAGTATTCCAATGTGGTGGAATTTTTTCCATCTTCAATGGAACTTGGAGAAAAGGTGTTAGTCATCATGTAGAAATATGTAGGAAGCATGGGACCACTAACTATGAGTGCAAATGGAGCACTCTTGAAATTTTATCCATCCTCCAAACCATCCAATAAATCACCATGTTGTGCAGCATCAACTTATGAAGCATGCCTGGGATTATGACTAACTAGCTTATCGTCCTCAAGATCAAAATTTGAACAATGATTGGAGAACAATGAATTGGGATGGAGATAGACAAGTTCCTATTGCATAGGCACAACTTCATTAGTTTAACCTTCTTCTTCTGGATCAACCTCATGTGAAGGAGAGGAATTTTATACCACTTTTACTTTTAGAGAAATAGAGGAATAGGGAGTCTCTTTCATTTTTGTTCCCAGACGCATGACAAGGGACAACAATTCGATTGAATGAATCGAGTATCATTATGGTGGAATCATATTAAGAATAAGCAAAGCAAGAAATACACTACACACACAGAAAACATACACACATATAAAATGAAATAATTTGAACCAAACTCTATTGTTTCATTACTATACTATTACTTACTTAATATTGCAATATTGTACATGTTTATATAGAGTGTTGAGAAGGCTTGGTTTTCTTCCCATTACATTCAACTACAAGAGAAGTTGGAACAGTTCGGAAGTTCAACCGTTAGAGACGACTGGAATACAGAGAGACAATATGCCATAGTTGTGTTGAGGTGTTGGTGTCGATGATGCATGTCGAGTTTTAGGACTTATCGAAGTTGAGGTTGAACCCATCGAAGTTGACAAACAATGCTAACTGCTGGGTGGATCATACCTCCTTCCTTAAGAAACAATGGTCCCCATTATTTGCTCATACATATGATGAAACTTGTTGGTGAGTTAAATAGTAGAGTACCATTTTCCTTCTGCTAGGAGTTGTCTGACTTTAACCAATTGAAACAAGGGAATTGTGTTCATCCTTATATGGTGTATGCATTGACCCATGATGGTGTCACAAGGAAGAGGATCCTGAACATATGGATAGATGTCCTTGGGTTCTCATATTTGCAAGTCGTTTTATTCCAATAGTGGTGCATGGTATGGTCGAACTAGATCCACATTAAATATTGGATGTAGCCTCAGGCATGAAGGAATGTTGAGCTGGAAATCATTTTCTCCAATATTCTTAAGGATATTGTACGGAACATATCGCAAAGAATTTAACTTCATGTATGGACTAGTAAAGTGTTCCTTCTTGAGATGCTACCATACCTAATCCTCAATTTGAAATGAATGAGGAATATGATGCTTATCATTCTAGGCCTTAGCTTTCACATTAGCTCATTGTTGTTGGGTATATGCTATATTATTTGCATGTGTGTGGGGAGGGATGTGCGCATGTCAATGCTGCATCTAGGCAATCCCAAAAGAAGCATTCATTTTTTGGAATTTTCTAAAAATATGTAACTTAATACCAGTTAAGGGATTGGAGTCTTTTTCTAATCCGGGTTAACGAATTAGGGAATTTGATGTTGTTGAATACCTATATTTTGTATTGCGAGGATTCATAATGTAATGAAGAGAAAATAGGAGGTGTGGCTCCAAGGTTTGTTGGTTTCTCGGTTAAGGATTTCCAAGGTAAATATTTGTGTTTATGTGTGAATGTTGTGTTGTGATCTCTATTTTGCTTAACAGAATCTCTATGCTTTGCTTATTTGCACATATTTAAATATTACATGTGGTATCATAGCTCAATTTCAACATTAGGGGGACTCCTTTGTTGTTAAGGGTTCGACACAGTTGATAGATATCGGGTCTGTGATAAACCTGGGTTTAGTGGGAGATTTGCAATGTTGATTTGTGCATTTAAAGAGACTGGAGATCAGTTCGAGAATTGATATCGAGAAATTTAACGGCCATAATTTTTAGGTATGGAAGCTCAAAATGGAGGATCTTCTTGTAGATTGGGAACAATGTATTGTTGTGGATCTAGGCACAAAACCCACTGCAACGAAACAAGATGATTGGGATAAATTAGAAAGAAGGGTGAAGAGTAAAATATGATTATGCTTATCAAATGTTGTGTTGTTGAACGTATCTGGTCAAGATAGTGCAGTAAATCTTTGGGCGAAACTAGGGAGTTTGTATGTATTTAAATCCCTTGTGAACAAATTGTTTCTACAAAATAAGTTGTTTCACCTCAGAATGGATGAGAATGACACTGTAACAAAGCATTTGAATGTCTACAATATTCTTGTAAGTCAGATAATCTCTATTGGTATTAAAATGTCCAAAGAAGATAAATGTATTACAATATTGTGTTATTTTCCAAATTCCTGGGACAACCTAATTGTTGCAATAGGTAGTTATAGCCAAGCGACCTTAAAATTTGATGAAATTGTATTATCCCTACTATCAGAAGAGATGAGGCGAAAAACCATGGATAATCATAGCATGGATGCCTTGTTTGTGAGAGGTCTCCCCAAGGAGAGAAATAAAAATAAAGGATCTAGGGGGAGCTCTAAATCTAAGGGTAGATCTAAATCCCCAGGAAAAGGAATAAGGAATTTATGGAAATTCGGTAAATCTAATAACTATAAAAAGGATTGTAGATCTAAGAATGTGGAGAGAGAAAAGGTATCTTAGGATAACCCTTCCATAGAGGTGAAGACCTCCTCAGGAGAAGGAGGGGATGTGTACCTAGCTTCCATGGGTAATCATTCAAAAAGTGATATATGGCTGATTGGCTCATGTGTGTCATGTCATATCACCCCTCATAAGGAGTGGTTCTATGAATATGAAAAGTACAACGGAGGAGATGTGTACTTGGGAGATGATTCACCATCCAGTATCATTGGACGTGCTAGAGTCAAGATAAAACTGAAGGATGGAAGGATTAGAACTCTATGTGGAGTGCTACACATTCCAAATGTAGCAAGAAACTTGATATCTGTCGAAAAGATGGATTTTGTAGGTGTAAATACTGTGTGTGGAGATGGTGGTTGCAAAATGGTTCGAGGTTCAATGGTATTGATGAGGGGAGTTAGGTATAGAACTGTGTACAAACTATTGGGAAAAACCATCATTAATGAATGTAACAGTTCTGTTGTGGTTAAGGAAGGAGGTAAAGATGAGAAACCCTGACTGCATCAAGAGGAAAGACACTGTTATGGAATCAAAGATTGGGGCATATCTGAGAAAAGGGACTTCGAGCATTACAAGGTAAATGTATGGTTGAAGGTAGGACTTATTGCACTTTGGATTTTGATTTCTGTGAACATTGCATATATGGAAAACAAAATCGAGTAAGATTTGCATTTGGTGCTATAAGAGCAAAGCAAATTCTAGAACTAATACATAGTGATGTGTTTGGACTTGTTCTTGATCCATCATTAAGAAAATATGTGTATTATGTTTCATTTATAGATGATTTATCAAGGAACACATGGATCTATTTCCTTTGAAATAAATCCAAGGTATTTGCCAAGTTTAAATAATTTAAGTGTCTTGTAGAAATCAAGTAGAAAAGAAAATAAAGGTGTTGATGACAGATAATGGTGGAGAGTTTTGTGGGAATGAATTCAAGGAATTCTGTAGGAAGTGTGGTATATCAACATGAAAGAATAATCCATACACACCTAAACAGAATGGAGTTGTTGAGAGGATGAATAGGACATTGATGGAAAAGTCAAGGAGCATTCTAAGCAGTGTTGGGATAGGACAAGAATTATGGGTAGAAGCAGTGGAGACAGCAAGTTGCCTGGTAAATCAATCACCCACATTGGGATTAATTGATAAAACTCTACAAGAGGTATGGACTGGTAAGAAACCCTCTATTAAGCATCTAAAATTTTTTGGTTTTGATGCTTATGTACATGTTCCAAAGGAGAAAAGGATCAACTTGGATAACAAAGATAAGAAGTGTATCTTTATTGGATATAAATATGGTATGAAAGGTTATAAGATTTGGAATCCTATAACTAAGAAGAATGTTCACAGTCAATATGTTTTGTTTCGAGAGATCAAAGAAGTCCCTAGACAAGAAGCGAATCTAATGGAAAAGGAGTTAGAGAAAATATAGTTTAAGTTAGAAGGTGAAGAATATGACTCAACATAAGAAGATGAATCAGAAGAAGAAGAACCTCATACTCTAGTTTTGAGGAGATCATCTCAAGAAAGAAGGAAACTGTTGGACATATTTACCCACCATGCACACTTAATTTGGTCAATTTGGCCTTGTTAAACCACTATCCTAAGTTTTATTGACTTAATCGGCATCAGATGAGCACACTATGACGTCAACATGAGCACACCCACACCTACCTTTCTTCAAGGAGGCCAACTAAGCCTTCTCCATCATTTGGGGAGGCTAACTGGGATTCCTCCTTCAAACAAGGAGCACTCTGGGGGTGATCTGAGTGTCATAAATGCACCTAATTGCTAACTGATGGTTACAATCAGTTAACATAAGTGGTGAGGGTGCCTCCACTCATTATATTGATTATTTTTATTAATATTTATGAACTGGAGTCAACTAAGGCGCCTCCAACCACCTCTGATGACCAGTTTGACTTCAGTTAACCTTATCGGGGTTCATTGGAGTTAACAATGCACTACCACTTGTTGGTTGGCATGCAGTGACATGTATCTGAGCTACTTTCAGTTAGAATCAATCTTCCATTGCACTTCGACTTCAGTAAGGGCTTAGTTGATTCAATCAGTACTTGATCGGTTGGTTATCTAAGTGTGTTTACTGTGGCTTACAGTCAATTAAGCTACACCCATTCATTCAATTCGAATGACCTCCTCGGGAATTCAAATTGTCTTGGCATTCATGCACCTTGCATGATCATTGTATTGTATTACTCATTCTTTATTGATTATACAGAGCTGCTACTTCCATTGCAGCACCATTATGCCAATTTTATGCTTAATTGTCTGAAATCTTTGTGAGACTGTGTTTTTAGTCCCTAGATCACTCTGACAGATTAATAGCAACCAGAAAGGTATTCCCCTCCTGATTTTCGCTCTCATTTTTCTATGTCTATTACTGATGATGATCCTAGAAATGTGAAGGAAGCTATTGATTCATAGGATAATGATCTCTAGAAAAAGGCCATGGTTGAATAAATGGATTCCTTGGACAAAAATGAAGCTTGTAATCTAGTCCAACTACTAGCTGGAAGAAAATCCATTGGGATAGAATGGCTATTTAAAAAGAATTTGAATGCAAATGGTAAAGTGGAGAATTACAAAACCCACTTGGTAGAAAAGGGATATTATTAGGTAGAGGAAATTGATTTTGGTGAAATATTTTCTCCAGTTGCAAGATAAACTTCTATTAGATTTCTTCTTTCTATTGTTGTTGCTTTTGATCTTGAAGTAGAGCATATGGATGTGAAGACAACATTCTTACATGGGGATTTGGAAGAAGAAATATACATGAAACAACGAGAAGGGTTCATAGTAAAGGGAGAGAATGAGATAGTATGTAAACTAAAGAAGTCCCTTTATGGTCTAAAGAAATATCGAAGGATGCGGTACCAAAAGTTTGGCACATCCATACTTGGATTGGGGTTTGTGAGAAGCAAAGCTGATCACTGTGTATATTCTAAATAGGTTGGTCATCACTTCATTAACATAGTACTATATGTTGATTACATGTTGCTGATTGGAAATAACAAAGATGTTATAAAGGAGTTGAAGTCTCAACTATCATCCAAATTTGATATGAAAGATCTCAGTGCTACAAACTTCATTCTGGGAATGGAGATAAGAAGAGATTGTGCAAACAAGACAGTCGGTTTAAATCAAAGAAAATATGTTGAGACTATACTATAGAGATTTAACATGCAGAAAAGTAAGTCGATCAAGGTTCCTATTCCTATAGGTGTAAAGTTATCTGTAGAGAAGTGTTCCAAGGCACATGAAGAAGAAGAAGACATGTCACGAGTTCCATATGCTAGTGCAGTTGGTAGTTTGATGTATGTAATGGTCTGTACAAGACCAGACATTGCTCATGTAGTGGGAGTTTTGAGCAAATATATTTCAAAAACAGGAAAGGAGCATTCGATAGTTGTAAAGAGGGTCTTCAGATATTTCCATGGTACCACATATTATGCAATATTCTACCAAGGAAGACCTGGACCAAACAGAGTAATAAATGTACATGTATTTTTTTATGCATACTAGGTTGGAGATCTTAATCATAGAAGATCTACAAGCAGGTATGTGTTTAACCTATTTGGAGGAGCTATCAATTGGATGAGCAAGAGAGAGGCTGTAGTTGCACTCTCAACTACAGAAGCTGAATACATGGTAGCCACTCATGCAAGCAAAGAAGTTGTGCCGTTGCAAATATTTTTTTCAGGTATTGGGTTTGTACAAAAAGTTGTAAGTTTAGATTGCAATAGATAAAGTAAAATCTTCCTAGAAAAGAACCCTTGCTTTGAGATATATGGTTGAAGACGAGAAGGGGCTGATGGAGAAGGTTGGCACCATGAAAAATGTTGCAGACTCATTAACAAAGTCTGTTAGTACAGAGAAGTTCTCTTGGTGTAGAGAATATATGGGCATTATTTCCCTGAACCTATGACTTTATGAGTACATGACTCATTGCTATGCAAAGGAAACAACAAGTGGGAGAACGTTGGGTATATGTTATATTCTTTGCATGTACATGGGGAGGGGAGGTGTGCATGTCAGCGTTGCATATGGGAAATTGTTTTGGTTGTTTTTGGATATTTTTTGGAATTTTCTAAAAATATGTAACTTAATCCCAGTTAAGGGATTGGAGTATTTTTCTAATCCGGGTTAATGGATTAGGGAAATGGATGGTACTGAATACCTATATTTTGTATTGTGAGGATTCATAATGTAATAAAGAATAAATAGGAGGTGTGGCACCAAGGTTTGTTGGTTTTCCTGGTTAAGTGTTTCCAGGTTAAATATTTGTGTTTATGTGTGAATGTTGTGTTGTGAATTTTCATTAAGAGAATCTATATGCTTTACTTCTTTGCACAAGTTTAAAACTTACAGCTGCAACATTTCACATGTTTTCTTCTCGATGTCGTATATTTAATCCCAAAACTTCAATTCTTTTTCAACTTCTCGTCGGTCAAAGTCGATTTCGTTCGACTATGTCGATGAAATGATCAAGTCGATCGGTGTTGAGGGCTGAAATCCATAACATATCTTGAATGCAATATTTCTTATAGAGTTGTGTTGAGAACGATTGTAGCTGTAATGTATATAAGGGAGACTTTCATCCCATGTCCCATGATACTTGTGGTTGTACATGAAAAGGAGTTGTACTACCAAGCGATTCACAACCTTCATTTTTTTGTCAATATGAGGATGGAAATATGTCGATAAAGAGAGTCTCGTGTTGGGATGTTTCCAGAGTGTCTTCCAAAAGATGTTGATAAAAATGGAATCTCTATCAAAAATTATGGTCTTCAATAAACCATAATGTTTCCAAACATGTTCAAAGAAGAGTTGATCAGTCTGATGCATTGTCATAGTCTTCTTACATTGAATGAGAATAGACATCTTGGAAAATATATCAACTACTACTAATATTGTGTCATGCTGATGTTTGGTAGTAGGATATCCCTTCAAGTAGTCCATAGACATATATTCCTATGTTTGACTAGGAACCAACAAAGGCATGCACAATCCTTGTCGTCGCTTCGGCGGTTTCGAACTTGGCACAAAGAACACATGATCAAATGTACATGTTGACGTCAAATATAAGTGAAACCCAATAAAATTAATTTTGGAGGATCGAAAGAGTCTTTGCTACTCCAAAAATGCCCAACAATCTTGTTGTAGTGTGCGTCCCAAATGAGCTTCTTCCGGTGCTCACTTGTCGATACACAAAGTTGTCCAAGCTTGTATAACAAGGTATCTTTCAAGAAGTAATCATTAGTGGATGTTGGGCCGGTTTGAAGCTGTCAATAAATTACAAAAAAATCACAGCCTAGCAAATACAATTGAGTCCAAGTAGTGGTGTCATAACCTTGCATACTCATCACTATAAAAAGTAGACTAATGGGTGGCCGACTTAGAAAATAGACTACAACATTGGATTTACCTTTTCAATACTTAATTAACAGCTGAATATGTTGCAGGTAATTAATCCACCTTAGTTGTCGTGTTATTTGTAACTTTGACTGGGATGAGGAAAACTATGAAGGATTGTGTTCAGTAAGAATGACCAGCTCCTTTCCAATAAGGTAATCTGTCTATTCCTTAAGGGCTTGCACAATGGTATATAGTTCCTTTTCATACGTTGAATACCTTCTGATGGTGTCATTGAAAGTTTCAAAATCAAAACCGGTTGGCTGACCAAACTAAGTGATCACTATGCCTAAAGCATAGTTCGATGCATTTGTCTCAATATCAAAAGGATATTGCAAATTAGGTAACACAAGTACTGGTGTAGTACAAATCTTGTGTTTGATATGCTAAAAATCTTGTTGTTGTGTCGATGTCCATTCGAAGATAGTTTTTCCATTTCCCTTGGTCAACTGATTCAGAGGCCAAACTATCTGACTAAAGCCAAGTATTAATCATGGATAAAAATATGACAAACGAAGAAAACTTCTTAGTTCATGAATGTTTTAATGAATGGGCCAATATTTAAGGATTTTACTTTGTTTAGATCAATGTGAATTCCTGCAGAGTCGATTACATACCCCAAATATTTGATGTTGTTCATCACAAATGAGCATTTGTCCATATTCAAATAGAGTCAATTTTGTCGGAGAGTGTTGAATCTCTCCCTATTGTCTACGTATTTCGTTCCAATCTCTCTATATTTGGTATGTCCAAGTTCATTTTCACTTTGAATGGACTAGTTTTATTGGAGTTGGATCTCGTTGAGGATCCTCTTGATGTCAAGGTGAATCACATTAGAATTTCATTGAACTGGGAGAACATTTCAGTTCATTTTCGAGCCAATTCCTTCTCTATGAGTTTCTATATCTGGTCAGTTGCATGTCTATTGTCTGTTTCTTCAACCATCTTCGATCCAGTGGTGCGAGTAATTGGATACTCTAAAGTCGAAGGTAGTGTCTACTTGGATTGTTGAGTTTGCAAGCATGTTTGAACATGCATAAGTCAGGTAACCTAGATAGAAGTGTCTACACGCAACTTAAGCTCTGAAAAATATCTAAATCTACTCTAACAACAATGATCTGTGTGCCCAGGTGCACGACGGGGACAACTGTTTGATTGAATGAATAGAGTACTATTATGGTAGAAGAATATTAAGAATAAGAAAAACAAAAAATACACTACACACACATAAAACATACACACGAACAAAACACAAGAATTCGAACCAAACTCTGTTGTTTCATTAATGTACTATAACTTGCATAATATTACAATATTGTACATGTTTATATAAAGTAATGAGAACGATTGGTTGGATTCCCGTTACATTCAGGTACAAGAGAATTTGGAACGGTTCGGAATTTCAACCATTACAGATGAAAGGAAGACAAAGAGACAATCTGTCGTAGTTGTGTCAAGGTGTTGGTGTCTATGATGCATGTCAAGGTGTTGAGTCGATTGAAGTCATGTCAAGTTTTGGGACTTGTCGAAGTTGAAAAACAATTCCAATTCTTGGGTGGATCACTCTTGAGATGCAACTTCATGAGATGAAGAAGAAAGTATAGATCCAAGTACTCTAGATTTTGTTGATAACTTTCCCTTTGATGCTAATGCTTATCGAGAGGTGTGGTGGTTATAACCAATACTCCAACACCCTCCCTCCAATATAGCTCAAGGAAATTGAATTTGAGACCTCAGCTATGATACCATGTGAAATTTTTATCATAGTTGGACCTAGTAATATAAAATTACTCATAATTTTTTCTTACAAAGATGCAAAAAAAAGAGAAAAAATGAGCAGAATTTGATAGATTAAACAAACTCTAATTGAACAATTGTTCTTCTTATATTATTCACCAAATTTGTACATTTATAATACAACTTCAATGGAGAAAATTGAGAGACTTAGGAGGAATTCGAATGGTTCACATGTGGCGGGATTGGATTTGATTGAATTCCCCCATCTATGACAAGTGTCAATCTCCAACTTATAGTGAATGGTCACGAAATGGATAGGTGGACCTAGCTAGACCATGATTGGATAAAAACCAACCAATAAGTGGATTTTAGGAGAAAAAGAAGGAATAGGTTGAGGCAAAAAAGTAGAAAACTTTCCCAATTCATTCTAGCACTCCTTATGCATCCTAATCCAAGAGAAAACTAGGAATAAAGCTGCTTTAACTCAGAAGGGTAGGATAAAGCAAAATTTTCACTTTACCTCATAAAATCAAACTAAAATCAGCAAGCGGTGTGCTAATGTGGATAAATTGTCACAAGGTGGTCAATTTATGCACTATGAAGCCAATTAACAAATGGAACAACTTGACTAAACACTTAGGAAATCAATTAATGATGTAGTAACCTAATTTATAAATGAGATTATGTTCCAACACTTTTATGAAGGAAAGACTTGAGAGGAGTGCTTTCAGCTGACTTGGTTTTGAGGACTTTGTGTAATAATCAACATTGGGACTCGTTTCCTTATTACTTTTGGGTTTTCATTTATTATTCTTTGATTTTTCTCTATGTCTTTGTGGAATTTTTGAGGTATTATTAATGATTGGCTGAGGTTTCAATGAGCCTCCAGTGTACACTTGGGATTCCAGATTCTTCTACTCTGTAAAATAACATGATGGGATACTTCCTAAGGTCTCTCTCTAGTATGTCAGTCCTACCCTTTTTTGTCTTCCTCTTTGTATTTTCATCACCCTGCTTCCTTGTCCCATTAGCTCTCGGTTCCATTCTCTTTCGTCGGGGAGGATAGTAACAATGGTTTTGCGGAAGGGTTTTTCCTAAGAAATTTAGAGATCACTCCAAGGGATTTGGTCCAATACATTGTTCAAAAGTTTTTTTTTATGGGTTATATTTTTTTAACATGATCTAAAGTTGAAGAAGCTCGTCTCGACGAGTTTGTCTCTTAGTTCTTTGTCTCATACCTATGATTATTCTACTTAATACTGACCATATGCTTCTTTGGATGAACATTTTTTTATAAGAACGAGTGAGTATGAAACAAAATCCAAAATACATGTTAATTGTAATGTGTCTCGTCTCGGTCTTGATTTGGGAGATGACGTGCAGATGAACATTTTTCTCTCATTTTCAGAGTTAACTCGAGTTAGTGGATTTGGTGGAGGTAATATAGGGATGGAAACTTTCAAAGATTGAATCAATAAGAACTATTTGTCTCTTTTAGGTTATCCTCCCAGGTGTTTCACATTTTCCAAGGGATGGCTTTGTGTCATCATAAGCAAACCTGAGGATGTTTTTAAGTTGTTGGAAGGTGTCTAGTATTGGTAGTTAACATACCTAACCCTTAGGAGATGATCTCCTCTATTTGACTCCTTTCAAGTAAATATTTTCAAGCGCTACACTTGGGTTAAGTTCCATTGTTACCAGTGTAGCTTTGGTATTCAAATATTTCTAAAAGTAATGGTGAATTCTTGGGTGAGTACAAATCTGTTGATTACAATTTCTCATCAACTAGTGTCATGGAATAGAAAAATTCCTTATGGAAATTGACTTGTGTGAGGGTCTATGTGAAACTTTAAATATTTTTATAGGATATATCACATATGTATAGGTTATATATTATACATGTATCCCTTTTAGGTGCAACATATTCCATTGCTATGGAAATTTGGTGAGGGACTGCAATCACCTATTCTCCCGTATGATTTGGTGAAGGAAATCCTTAGGTGAGGCTCTTGTTTTTAGACTACCTAATTTAATGGGATCTTCCTTATGTTTTGGATTATGTCTTGTTCTCTAGATCATTGGGACAAGATATTTATTTTATTAATATATATGACCCACATAACCAGAGGGTAGTAATTTTGGGAGAATTTGTCCAGGTTCAGTTTTCTTGTTGTTGATTATGTTTTGGTCGGTAATGATTTAAGCCTCTCTATAGGGGATGTTGAATCTTGGGGTTCTATCTCCCATAAACACTCTCTTTAATACTATTTTGTCGAGTGACAATATGATAATTCCCTATATGATATCCCTTGAGTGAATTTTAGACCAACTTGGAGAAATATGAAAAGTGGAGTCGATAGTATTTCCAAGCTCTTGGACATATTCCTAGTTAATGATGGTATTTTCTAGTTAGCTATGAGAATAAAACAACGGGTTGGTGAAGGTGGAGACTTAGACCATTTCCTGATATTCTTGGAGGTTAAGAAATATCATTTGAACCCCCCAATTTCATTCAATTTCAATTTGGAATGGATAGAGGTAGAGGGTTTCAAGAAGATGGTGAAGACTTTATGGATCCCCTATGATCCTTCTGGCCTTTCCTCTACATGTATCCAATTCATCAACAATATTAGAATGTTTAAGGCACTTTTTATTTATTTGGAAGTTGATAGGATAAATATTGAGGATGATATTTTGCATGGAATAGAAGCTCAACTGCTATCCTTTCATTATAACAATCCAATTTGTTTTCTTTTTGACATGATCAAAAGAAGGAGATGTGGATCTTGAAACTAAGAGGGGGGATATTTTGGCATACTAAGAAACTATGGGAACAAAAAAACTAATTTTTCCATAATTTATTGAAAGACAGGATGCATACAAATTCTCTTTGGGAGTTGGAAGAGGAAGATGGCAGTAAGGTCACAGGTTTCAATGATTTATAAGATGTGGGTGTGAGGCACTTCTACAGTATTTTTAGAGAAGACCCAGATGTGTATGTGGAAAAAATTCTTAGATTGAATGCTCTTTTCCCTCGTTTTGTGAATGAAGATGTCATTAATGGAAGAGGTGACTCCTGGTGAATTGAAGGATGATGTCCACTGAATGGAACGAGATAATAGCCATGGGCTTAATGGATTCCCTATGGAATTCTTCTCTAGATTTATGGACCTATTTGAATATTGTTTACTTACAGGGGTTGATGAATCTAGGTGAAATGGAAGGATCTTAGATATGTTTAATTCTACTTTATTGGCCCTTATCCTGAAATCTTATAGAGATTTATCCTTTAACGAATTTCGACCCATTTCTTTATGTAATTGTATGGACAAATTGATAGCTAAAGTTATATCTAGAGGAATCAAAGGTAGGTTATCTAGCTCTATATCTCAAGAATAGTTTGCCTTCTTGGAAGGGAGACACATACATGATGTTATTGGTGTAAGAAGTGTTGCATTTAGTCAAAGTGAAAAATTTGGTTTCTACTATGGCCAAGGTTGGCCTATCCAAATCCTATGACCATGTCAATTGGTTATACCTTAGATTGGTAATTTTACATGTTGGGTTTCCTCTCCACTTTCTTCAATTTATTTTTTCATGTATCCAAATGGTGTCTGCTAGCACCCTGTAATTCATCCTGTGGTTTTGGCAGGAGAATCATAGGGGTAACCATTTCAAACCAATCTTTAGACTGTATTATATCCTATACATTTAGAGAGGGGTCTCTCTTTTTCACAGGAACATTCACATACACGTATATATTTAACAAGCATTCATAAGGCTAGATTTCTGATGAGAACATATTTGTTGGTAAATCTAAAGAGTGTAAGATAGATAGATATCAAATACCATTGGGAAATGGAGTCATAATATGAATCATTTAAGGATATTACATCAAATAATGAACAATGATTTTCCCTTGTGTAATCTGAGGAAAATTGAGTGTAATATTCAATCAAATATCTTCAAGTGGTGGTAGGATAAAGGAGAAAAATTCAATGCAGCAAGAGGCACCTATATACGGATGAATATCTTGAAAACGCCTTTAGAAACAACAACAATAAGGGAAACAACAGAAATGGAGCATCTAACAAGGATGAATTCCACAAAAATCATTACAGAAACATTACTAACGTTTTATCCAATAAAACGAATTCCTCACTTACAACTAGAAATCATTTGCAGGAATTCACACATATGAAAATGATGCAAACAGGAAACACAAACTGAATAGGAACATTGTGACAAATCTCAGAAACTCGGAGAAACATTTTTCATTATCGCTTCCAAGAAAGTTTGTAGAGCTACAATCCGAGCACAGAGGCTTCAAAAAATGAAAGTCCCACCTTTAATCCTCTGTAGAATCTACATTTATAGTGCTAAGGGCTCCCAAGACCAACCTCAAAACAGATCCAAATTAAGTTATAAAAATTTGGAATCAAATCAGAATCATCATCCCATATCCTAAAAGATTTTAGGTGGCACATTCACCATGATTTATACATAAAATAGGAAATATGGAATATCGAGCATGCTTGATTAAAATAGAAATTTGACGTCTAGGACTCAAGCTTGCTTGACTGAAAACGACAGTTCAGGGAACCTCCAATGTTTTTATGCTGACTCATCCTGACTTGCTCCTTTACCAACTAACTGCTAGTGTCCATCATCCTTGAGCATGTAGAATGTACTTGGTCCTTCCAAAATTCTTGACTGTCTTCTACTGATCTATGGTAGGTAATTCCAAACTGGACGTTTCCGTCAAAAGCACCCGTATTTCCATGTGATCCCTATATGAAAATTTTGACAGCTGTGCACACATGGCCCTGAAGGGGAACACTATCTCGAAATCATCGGCCATCTTATCAACAATTGCCTTTCCTAACATAGGATTTTTCATATCTATGAATTTGGAATGGTTCGATCTACATTGAATCAACATGTCGTGGTATTATTTTTGTGACCACATGCCACCCTTTTCCTACCAGAAGAATGGAAATCCCATTTTTACTAGAGGGTCAAACATTTCGATAAACACTTTGATCTCATGCATGATGATATCAATATTGGCCTCAACAGTTTCTAAATGATGGTATTTATTTACCACCTTCCTAGCCCAAGTGATGACAGAAATCTTGTCAATTTCCTCTTCTATTATCCCATTTAGAAACTCTATAGCATTTTTAGCATAGTCAATAGGATTCTTATTCATCTCCTCTTTTACTGTTGTAACACTTTGTTTGGATTCCTGTATGACTCTTTCTTTGTCTAGAATGTAATCCAAGTAGGGACTTAACTTGGTGGCCTCTGATATGACGGCATCCCATATTACGTGCTTTTTCCCTTGGACTGTTAATTTCCCTGTGACTTGTTGTATTAAATTCTCATTCCTGGCCTGCAATTCAACACATTTTTCCTCCCATCTCTTTCCTTCACGTTCCCTTTCTGTTTCCAAGCCCTCTAGGTTCTTAATTTGGTGCTTCAACCGTGTCAACTCCAACTCCTTCAGACTTACTTGTTCAAGTGCTTGAACGATGGAGAACTCACTAGGTTCAATGATGAGAGGAGTTATTTCCTTTTCAAGTTGTTTCTCTTTCTCTTGTATCCTTTTTCTCCAGATCATCTTCTTTGGTCTTGAGATCCTTGTCACTCTCCACTATAAGGGCCATATCCTTCTTCCATTGCCTCTCTTTTTCTATGAATTTCAGTAGTTGGTCTTGGAAGTCTACAAGCTTACCATTTAATCTCTCTTTCTCCCTTTCCAACTCTGATAGCTCTAAGGCTTTCACCAATTGAGTAGCTCGAATCTTCAGCTTTTTCTTCAGCAGCTAAATGGTATCTTCTTTCTCCTTGAGCAGCTTTTTGGCTCCAACCCCTTTATCATCTTGGTTTTTCAGCCAACAACATGTCTTCCTTAAGCTTCATGATCTGAGCCTAGTGGGCCCTGTTTTCTACCTTCTCTTACCTTATTTTATTTTCAACTATGCTCTTGTTGGTCTGCAACTTGTATTTCTTGAGATTTTACTTCAGCAAATTAGTATGGATAATGTCCCTTGTATGCTTATGGAAGTGGATCATATCTAGTACAGGGATATCATCCAGACTTACCCTCATCTCAGCTACTATGTTTTTAGAGGATATAGCCAGATTCAATGTATTTTGCTTGTGATCTCTGATAAAGACCAGAGACACCTCTTAACCACAAGCTTTCCTTACCTCTACAGACAATTTGAGAGATTCACCCATGGTGATGTCTTTTGTCTCTTTGTGTTTACCAGCATCTCATACTTGGACTTATATTTTCTTCTTGATCCTTTAAATGTCTAGGAAAATTTATATTCTTGAACCTCAAAGGTAGGGACTTTGACCTTTACTTACTTCTTCTTACCCTTCTCACTAGCTCCCTATACCAGCTGACCTGCATCATCAAACTTTTGTTTCTTTGGTGTGTTGGTTGTGTCTTCCTCCTTTCTGTCCATGGCATCAGAGAATCCCCTCTTGTTGGAATGCTCATGGACACTAGCCAGAGGTGTAACCTTGTCTGCTACTGGGCCCAGGCTTAAAATGCCAAGTGGAGGTGAGTTGTTTCCCTATGGTGGAGAGGTGGGGTCCTCCTCCATACCATCATCTACCTGATTCTTATGGGGGTATTATGACCAATTAGAAGCCTCCAGCAGCCCTGGCACCTCTCGGTGCTCAAAACATTTATTTTGGTTGGCATGCCTTATGTTTGATATGATGTGATATGGATCATAACTGATGGCATCCTCAGTAGGGAATCCCATCCCTCTTATCATACCTTCTATCAGTGGGAGAGCAGCCTTGTTTTTTATGGTAAATGGGCCTATGATCCAAGGAAATTTTATTTCTGAATACTTCTTGAAACTCAGGAAGTGTTCATTTTCCACTATCAGTCTCTTTCTGATAAGCTCTAAAGAGAAAACCCTGAGAGTCAAGAAGGCAGGCAATCTATAGGGTTGGTGGACAAATCCATATATATTGATGACTCTAATTTGCTCTGACAAGAACCAATATCCAATCCTCTTGTTAGGGGAGGATTATAGGGTTTCCTTCATCTCAGGTAACGCCCTCGGTAGTTGTCTCTGGAAGAAGAAACTATATACTCTTGTCATCAAAAGGTTCATGAATTTGGTGTAATCTTTTTGATCTCCTCTGTGATCATTTCTTGAAGTTGAAGGTTCTTCATTGAAAGACAGGAACATTCTCAGAAAGTAGAACTGAAATCTAAAGGTTCCGGTCTTAGGGATGTTTAGGATTATTAATCCTCCCTTGACTAAACAGTCTATTAGATTAATTTAGACTAACTTAGGAGTTTTAATTAATTAATTAAGTCCACTAGTACCTGTTATAACTAGATGTTGTTCTTAGGTTAGTTGTCTTATTTTTTCAAGCATTAATTTACTATGATTTTACGTTTTAAGTTGGTTTTGAGAATTTTTGGCAATCACTAGTTTTTGTTTGATTTAATGTTTTTAATGGTTTGAATATTTCATTATTTTAATTTTAAGGTTTGTTCTTGGGATTATTAGTTAATATATATATCTTTAAGGTCTCAAAAACTTATAATAAAGTTTATTTCAAAGCTTTATCTCATGCCTAACTTTTCTTTTTAAGCATTGGTTAAAAAATATGCAGAAGAAGATTCATGTAGTGCAGGAGTGAAGGTCAAAATTCGACAATGCTACAAGAATCTCGTGTTTGTGAAATTATGGAAAATAATGGTGATTTTGTGTAATCGAAAGTAAAGGGAGTTGTTTAACACCTGTGAGGAAGGAATGATAGGTGTTTAGAACCTAGTAATGATTAACATAGGTGAATGAGAAGTTGCAAGGATTATTGAGGATCGTGGTGTCACCTGTCAATTTTTAATTTGATAAAATTATTGAAGGAGTCGGTGGGTTGTCATGGCCGTTGAAGAAAAATATGTGGAAGTTTGTTGGATACAAATGAACGCATGATAGTGCATATTCAGTAGTTTTTTTCATCATCATGACATATGTGCGACCAGGTAGAGAAAACATTAACAGAATTGTGGCTTACATTGACAGAGTGTTGGTTTTGTAGGGGAAATTGAAAAAATTGTGAATCTGTTTGTCACGAATTTACTAGGTTGCCAGTTTCATTGTTACAGAGAAGCATTTTTTAAATATTTTTGAATTGCTCTAAAAAGAAATTCATAGGTTAGGGTTGCAGAGAAAAAATTAAGAAGAGTGGTAAAACAAACAGCGTTGAACCCATGGATATAAGTTGGGCATAAAGTTTTCCTAATTGTGTAGCGATTTTTCAAAGGGCTGGTTGGTTTGATTTCTTTTAGAGAATCAATCGCTTTAACCTAGAATTATCATAGAAATTTTCTCAGGGTTTTGATAAGAACATTGTTTCATTTGACACCCTCAAATTTGAACTCACCGGAGAGTTAATTAAAGAAGCCACAGGCATAGTAGGTGATGGGGAAATTTGGTTCTAGAAAATACTCTTCACTTTCAATCCAAAAGATTTCTTATTGCCTAAGGTCAAAACCCTAGATTGGGGAAAGGGTGTACAGTTACACAAATTTAAGCCTGAGTGGAGAGAGGCCATCAGAATTCTACAAAGTTACATCACTTGTGAGGGCAGATCTGCCTTAGTCTTCAAATATCATATTAGATTCCTCCAACATTTAAATCGAGAGTCCAAAATGAATTTACCCTTTTTATTTTCTAAAAGCCTGAAAAAAATGTCAGATAGAGTAAAAGGGCATAAAGACCACACTCAGCAATCTATCTTTCATAATGGGCTTATAAAGTTGATTGTTAACACAATCCTTCAGAAAAACGGTAGAACCTGGGAATACTTTTTTTGGGGTCAGGTATCCATACTCAACAAGAATATCAACCCAAAAAGTGGAAAATGAACAAACAACATTGCCTTGTAAAGAGGTTAAAGAGAGAAATAGCTGATGAGGTGGTAAAAGATAGTATTCAAGAAGAAGGTTTAGTTCATAAATTCGAAGAGTCTGTGTTTGAAGAGATCAGAGGAGCACTAAATGAAAATCAAGAATTTTTTAGAGAATATAGAAGAGATCCATAAATTTGATATAAAACGAGAAGAAGGAAGGATTTTTTTGGAACAGAATCAAAGTTTCACAGGTATACAAGAAGATATAATGGAGTTTCCTCTTCCAAATAAGCTGAAACCTGATAATCTATAGAGTTCAAATGAAAATTCTAAAGAAGAGTCACTTATAGCAGGATTAAAACTTGAGACTGTACAACTCTCAGATGTTAAGTATCAAGGAAAATCATTTGTAATGCTAGGAGGAGCAGAAACGAGATGGAGACCTAAAACAAGAGATAAAAACAAATTAAGACTTAACATGGAAAATATTTTCAATCCAAAGTTAGCTAAAGAGAAGGTTACTATAATTGAAGACTCTTCATCTCAAGAAGACTTGGAAGAAAAAGAATGCTTGGATTCTAAGTAAGTTCATAGTAAGAAGGAACATTCAGTGACTCTAGAGTCATCACCAAGAAAAGACAAGGTTGCAGAACAACCAAAAATTTTTCAGTACTGAAAGAGCTAGGTCTCTAGAATTTCCTGTAGAAGAAGCAAACAAAAAAGAAGAAGATGGTGATGTAATTTTCAGGAAAATGAATATCCCATGGCTATCAAAAAAAACTCAGTATGGTATGCTGACATTGTTTATTTCTTATTTTATTTATAGTGTCCTGAATAGTTAGACAAAAAAGCAGTTAAATCACTGAAATTAAAGGCCACTAAATAGTGTTTAATAGATCAGTAGTTACTTTGGAAGGATCTAGGAGGATTATTGCTCAAATGTTTAGACAAGCCAGAGATTCAGGAAGTCATTTCAAAATCACATAAGGGTGCTTGTGGAGGTCATAAATACTGGAAGGCTACTGCTTATAAAATCTTGAAGTCTGGATACTATTGGCCTTCTTTGTTTTCTGATATATATCTGGATATCAGAACTTGTGTTCCATGTCAAAAGTTTGCTGGTAAACAAAAACTTGTGTCATTACCATTGAAGCCCATTGCAGTTAATGCTCCTTTTCAGCAGTGGGGCTTATATTTTATTGGTGAAATAAATCCTGCTTCTTCTAGAAAACATAGATGGATACTTATAGCCATAGATTTTTTCAACAATTGGGTAGAATCCATTCCTACAAGGAATGCAACTAATAAAGTGATAATCAATTTTATTCAAGGGAATATTCTAAGTAGATTTGGGTACCCTAAGAAATTGCTAACTGATAATGCTAAAGCCTTCAAATCCAAAGCTATGGTTACCTTCTATGAACAAAATGGAATTGTTCTAAAGCATTCTACACCTTACTACCCTCAGGGTAATGGGTTGGCAGAATCAACCAATAAGAACATTATTAAGAGAATTAGAAAACTTTTAAGTCGGAATAAAAGGTCAAGGGATTCAATGTTGAAATATGCACTTTGGGAAGATAGGATAACTACTAAGAAGGCAATTGGCTCTTCTCCTTTTCAGTTAGTATATGGAACTGATGTTGTATTTCTAGTTCAATTAGGTATTCCAATAATGAAATTATTTCAAGATAGTTTGAGGGAAACTAATGATATTCAAAGGAGAATTTTTTCACTTATTGAATTACAACAAGAACGTGAAGCTATAGAAGAAAAGGCTCAAATGTACAAAAGGAAAATCAAAGAAAGGATTAACAGGGAGATTAAGGAGAATACCTTTTCTTGTGGAGATATGGTTTTAAGGTGGGATGCTAGAAAGGAACAAAATGGTAAGCATGGTATATTTGAAAATTTATGGTTTGGCCCTTTCATAATTTCAAAACTATTGGAGAACAATACCTTCATATTGCAGACTTTGCAATGTGAGGAATTGTCTAATCCAGTGAATGGACTATTCCTCAAGCACTTTTACAGCCACTTAAGGTAAGAGACTTTTCTTTCATTGTATATATTGGTGTGTAGAGAATGAATAAAGACTCCATAACCCAATGGAACTTTTACAGAGTAGCAGGCAAGTTTAGTTGAGTGGACAAAAGGAACTGATCTACAGGTTCTTGAAACCTCACAAGGAGGCTTTCATCCCATAGCAAGAGCCAGATGTTATAACTAGATGTTGTTCTTAGGTTATTTTTCTTATTTTTTCAAGCATTAGTTTACTATGATTTTACATTTTAAGTTGATTTTGAAAATTTTTGGCAATCCATACTTTTTGTTTGATTTAATGTTTTTAATGGTTTGATTATTTCATTATTTTAGTTTTAAGGTTTGTTCTTGGGATTATTAGTTAATATATATATCTTTAAGGTTTCGGAAACTTATAATAAAGTTTATTTCAAAGATTTATCTCATACCTAACTTTTCTTTTTAAGAATTGGTTAAAAACTATTCAAAATAGGATTCCTATAATGCAGGAGTGAAGGTCAAAGAACGACAATGCTATAAGAATATTGTATTTGTGAAATTATGGCAAATAATGGTGATGTTGTGTAATCGAAAGCAGAGGGAGTCGTTTAACACCTGTGAAGACGGAATGATATGTGCTTAGAACCCACTAATGATTAAGATAGGTGAACGAGAAGTTGCAAGGATTATTAAGGATCATGGTGTCACCTGTCAATTTTTAATTTGATAAAATTATTGAAGGAGCTGGTGGGTAGTCGTGGCCGTTGAAAAGAAATCCGTGGAAGTTTTTTGGATACATATGAAGACATGATAGAGCATATTCAGAAGTTGTGTTCATCATCATGACATATGTGCAACCAGGTAGAGAAATCATTAACAGAATTGTTTCTTACATTGACAGAGTGTTGGTTTTGTAGGGGAAATTGAAAAAATCGTGAATCTATTTGTCATGAATTTACTAGGCTTCTGGTTTCATTGTTATAGAGAATCATTTTTGAAATACTTTCAACTATTCTAAAAATAAATTCATAGGTTAGGGTTACACAGCAGAAATGAAGAAGAGTTGTAAAACAAATAAAGCTCAACCCATGGATACAAGTTGGGAAGAAAGTTTTCCTGATTGTGCAGCGATTCTTCAAAGGGGTGGTTGGTTTGATTTCTTTCATAGAATCAATGGTTTTAACCTAGAATTATCAAATAAATTTGCTCAGGGTTTGGATAAGAACACTGTTTCATTTGACACCCTCAAATTTGAACTCACTAGAGAGTTAATTGAAGAAGCCACAGGCAGAGCAAGTGATGGAGAAGTTTGGTTCAAAAAAATACCCTTCACTTTCAATCCAAAATATTTCTTATTGCCTGAGGTTGAAACCCTAGATTGGGTAAAGGGTGTACAGCTACACAAATTTAAGCCTGAGTGGAGAGAGGCCATTAGAATTCTACAGAGTTACATCAGTTGTCAGGGAGGATTTTCCTTAGTCTTCAAATATCATATCAGATTCCTCCAACATTTAAATCAAGAGTCAAAAATGAATTTACCATTTTTATTTTTGAAAATCCTGCAAAAAATGTCAGATAGAGTAAAAGGGAATAAAAACCACACTCAGCAATCTATCTTTCATCATGGACTTACAAAGTTGATTGTTAACACAGTCCTTCAGGAAAAGGGTAGAACCTGGGAACACTTTTTGTTTTGGTCAGGTATCCATACTCAACAAGAATATTGACCCAAAAAGAGGTAGATGAACAAACAACATTGCCTTGTAAAGAGGCTGAAGAGAGAAATAGCTGATGAGCTTCTAAAAGACAGTATTCAAGAAGAAGGTTCAGTTCAGAAATTGGAAGAGTCTATGTATGAAGAGATCAAAGGAGCACTCAATGAAAATCAAGAACAGTTTTTAGAGAATATAGAAGAGAACCATAAAGTTGATATAACACAAGAAGAAGGTAGGATTTATTTGGAACAGAATCAAAGTTTCACAGGTATACAAGAAGCTATAATGGAGTTTCCTGTTCCAGATAAGCTGAAAGCTGATAATATATAGAGTTCAAATGAAAAGTCTAAAGAAGAGTTAGCTATAACACGATTAAAAGGTGAAATTGTACAACTCTCAGCTGTTAAGTATCAAGGAAAATAATTTGTAATGCTAGGAGGAGCAGAAACAAGATGGAGACCTAAAACAAGAGCTAAAAACAAATTAAGACTTAACATAAAAAAGATTTTAAATCCAAAGTTAGCAAAAGAGAAGGTTATTGTAATTGAAGAATATTCATATCAAGAAGACTTAGAAGAAGAAGAAGGATTGGATTTTAAGCAGGCTCATAGTAAGAAGGAACATTCAGTGACTATAGAGTCATCACTAGAAAAAGACAAGGTTGTTGAACAACAAAAGTTTTCAATACTGAAAGAGATAGGTCTCTAGAAGTTCCTGTAGAAGAAGTAGACAAAGATGAAGAAGATGATGATCTGATTTTCAGGAAAATGAATATCCCATGGCCATCAGACAAGACTTCTACAACAAAAGAGGGACTGTGCATTGATTCTGAAATAAAAAATCTGCAGAAAATAGTGAAGCAATGCAAATATCAATTCAGTTTTCTGAATGAAACAAATGAGGGATTAGTCATGACTAACAGAAGGCTAAGGGAGGATCTTGATGAAATAAACACACATTACCAAGAGTTAATTACTATTTCAAAAGAATATTTAAGGAGAAAGAAGCAGACTCAAATCCGGTTTGGGGAATTGAACCAAACATTTAAATATTTGACCCAACAGAATGAAAGACTGTCGAACAAGATTGAAGATATGGAAGCATAGCAACAGAGAACTAGAAGGTAGCCACATGTCTTAGAAGGGATTGCAATACTGGATGAGGCAGGAAAAGCCCTATAAATATTACTACTGACAGGTGCCATGTGGTTTATTTTTGTAATACCTAATAGTTTATTTTGAAAAGATAATTATCTTAGTAGCAATTTAAAAGCTTAACCTAAAAGTTAGTTAGTTAGTTATGTAACTATTTTTGTTGAAAGAAGGATAAAAGTAGGGAATAAAATGGTGGTAGGTTTCAAATTTTGACTCAAGAAAAGGATTTTAAGCTGTGATATCTCAAGATAGCACTTATAACTCTTATGTAAGTTGATGACTGTTATTGATTATATACAAACTAATAAGCCTTTTTACCTGTCATGCTGTTTCATTTCTAATCTGGTTGATTTCTCAATCTACAATTTCATTTCTTATTTAAAGGTTTTATTCATGTAAATTCTTATAGCTTGTGGGTGGAATCAGTATTTCATGTGTAATGTTTATGGCTTATTGAGATGTGTTGATCCCCATTTTATTTAACTTGTACATGATTTAGTTTTGTATTAGCTTGTTTATGTTTTACCTCATTGTTGATGAAGTTTTAAAGCAAAACCCTAAAAAAACCAATTTCATTCTATTTATTTTGAGATTGTGTTAGCTTGTTCTTGTGGTAGTCTAGGAACAATTTCTAGCATAAATATCTTTGGCGTCATTGCCGGGGACAAAACTGAAGTGTATCTTCCTTGGTTTTTCATCATTCAATTGATTTTGAGAGGTGAGCAAAATCAACAAATCATTTAGACTACTTTTTCACCAAACAGGGTCCGCAGTGGCTACCAAAAGGGTTGGAACCAGAAGAAACCCTACTTCACCTTTGCATCAAGGTGTCTATGATCCAAAACATATTTTGAAGGGAGCTAGAAAAATTTAGAAATCCCAGTCTTCTCCTTCTTTATGTGCTTCTGATCTTTTTGACCTAGTATCACCTTTTTCACATTTAGAGGAGAAAAAAGAAAGTCTGTCATGCTCAATACCTACTTTACCAGTTAGCAGCTTCCAATTTTTTAATGATCCTCAGTCTTTTAAAAAGGAAAAAAACATAGTCTCCTAGAAAGATCCCTTTGTTTCAATTCAAAGCCAGTAAAATCCCTTTTCAACCAAGTTCCATTATAGTAAATAAACCTTTTCCTTCATCAAACCCTAGTAGTCCCAAAATGGCAGGACAATAGCATTTAGATATAATGGATAGAATGGTGGATGCTAGGTATGCACCATTAGTCCTTCCTCAACCATTGAATTCCCTTCCTAGAGGGGATTATAAGAAATATTTTACAAGGTTCAATGGTCACGGAGAAACAGTTGCTGAAGAACATTGGGATGCCTTCCTTAGTTATGCAGACAACCAAAACATTGAAGCAAAAGATGTATGGATGAGGATGTTTTTGCAGAGTCTAGATGGGGAAGTTAGGAAATGGTTCAAGGAACTACCAGCAAATTCAATCACCTTGATAGAGGATCTACATGATACATTTATGAGGAAATGTGGTGACACAAAATAACACACTTATTATATTATTGAATTGGAAGTCTTAAGGAGGAAAAAGGATGAAACCATATCATATTTTTCTAAAAGTTTTAACAAGATGTATGGTAGGATTCCTGAAGAAACCAAACCCTATGAAACTTCAGCAAATATTACTTATGCTAACGCTTTTGACCATGAATTCTCTTTACATCTAAGAGAGAGAAGACCAGCCACTTTATTAAACATGCAAGAAGTTGCATTAGAGGTAGAATCCAATATCTTAGCTTCAAACAGACTTAAAGTGAATTCAGATCAACAAACATATGATAGAAAAGGTAAGAAAGAGGTGATTTTGAAACCTTCCACATCACAATCAGCTGATAGAAAAATTGATGAAATGGCTAAGTTAGTGTTGGAGGAGCTAGTCGGTAAGCTGACTAAGTTGATCAATTGACTAATTAGAGATTAGGTCAGATGCATAAGGTCATGTTGGTTGACTGAACCGACAGGTAGTTATATGTAATTGTTTGTAAATCATATATATTAGGTTGTTGAGACAGATGAGAACAGGGTTCAGTTCTGTGTTTGTATGGACAGTTATAATATAATATAATCTGTTATTCTAAATCTATGTTCTTGTCTCTTGTCTTCATTATATCTGTATGCTTTAATGTGTATTATTGGTAACCCTCTATGATTTGTGAGATTACAACATTGGTTTCATTGCCGGTAGTACATATCTGAGATGAATACAAGTAGATGATATCAGAACAGGAAATTAAGAACTGGTGGGACCGTAAGATAGCAAATTATTTATAGAATTACATGCGTAGAAACACATGAACGACTTCTCAGGTAAAGGAAATATTCTTTACTGAAACCCATGATAAGTTCGTAGAATCGGTACCCTAGCTTTTGAAAAAATTTCGGGATGAAAAAGCCGGAAATAACTAAGGCCCAACAGTTGTTAGAGAAACTGATTCGAGGGGGAAGAACAAACCTGTTAGAGTGGTTTGAAAAGATCATCGACGAATTCTGCGAGGAGAAAGCTATAGAAGAAAGAACTTCAGTGGAAACAATTCAGAAGAAATTCTATACAGACCTTACCGAGCAGTTCCTGTGCTCCTTACCGACCTTGTTGTTCAAATTCCTGATAGAAAAAGGAGTGGGTCATATTGTTGAACCTCGTCCATCACTACGTGAACCGCCACCAAATTTTAATTGGGAAAAGAAACAAAGGAAGTGGGAGAAATTCATTCTCAAAAGGGAGTGGGAATATTTCCTAAGCAAGTAAACAAAACTATCTGAGCTTTCTAAAAGAATTGGGTAGGCCATGGGGGGGTAGCTAGTCATATGTCATGGTAAAGTGAAGAGAATTCTAGTCGACTAAAAAGAGATACCATCACCAGCGATGAAAAGTCAACCTAAAAAGGAAATCGAACAGACAGTGACACGCAAAGGTATGACGAATTTACAAAGAATAGAGAGAGAGACAAGGATGAAAAGAAGGGAAGAAAAAAGAGAAATGGCTGTAGCACTACAAAGAGGAATGAGTACTAGGGTGACAAACCAAGAAAGAAATCCGCCAGAGCTGGGTCATGACCAACAGGAAGAAGTCATGGATGAAGAGGCATCATCCATGGAAGAAGACTTGTAGATAGAGCAGTGAGAAGCTCTCCAAATAGAAATTCCCCAAGAGATAAGACCTCTGTCTGTAATGTATCTGATTACTAGGATACAAGCCATTGTCGAAGAAGAACTAAGAATAAGAGCTGGTGAGTTGGGTATATGGAGACAACTAGACGACGAAGTAAATGATGATAATCATCTAGTGATCCATCGACCAAAGGAAGGAAAATAGGTCATGCTTCAGGCATACCCTTACAACCGAAGTATCCACTTATTTTACCCGACACATGAAGGAGCACTCCCCCTACCAAATACAGCTTTGGAGAATACACAAAAGTTGGACCTGCAGCCAAATAATTGTAGTTGGACATCGATGGGAGAAGTCGACCCCAACCGACTGCTTGTCAAAGAATAAATGACAAACAAAACAATCGATATAAAATGAAAGTTCATTTGACAATGGATCTTCACAAAGAGATAAGAAAAACATTCCACTACCCCCACCACCACCACCCCCACAACTGCCACCTCCTGAAGAAAATAGCGACAGTGAATTCGGCATGGATCACGGATCAGCGCTTATCCCTCTATATGAGGGTGACGAAGATCCTAGATAACATTGGTTCGTCCGTGAGTCGACATGGGAGGAAAATTAGGTCACAGCTGAAGATAGACAGATGGCACAGTTCGCTAGTGCCTTGAGGAAAAGAGCACTAATGTGGTACATGAACTTTACTGAGAGAACCCCTCAAGCATCCAAAGCAGAAATTAAAGTGTAATTTTTGTCGTTCTTCAAAACCCTAGATGCAAAACATATGGCAGCTAAAAAGTTGAAAACAACATCGCAAAAGCCAGTAGAAATTGTCCGAGAGTATGACAAACACTGGAAATACCTCCTCAACCAACTGGATTATGTAATTGACGAGCAACTATTAATTCAGTGGTTCCTTATAGGTCTATCATAGAAAATTAGGTGGCACATAAGCCTGGAGACGTTCAAAACGTACAAAGATGTGCTTACTAAATCTCTATAAGTGGAGATGAACAAAGATTTCCCAGCATATCCCATGAATACTAAACTGGAAGAACAGCTCAAAATCATGCAGAAATCATTGAAAGAGCTAAACCTTAAGAATCAAGATGTCTGGTGCAAAAAATGCTGAACTGCTGGACACTCAAAAGATAACTACCAACAAGACATTAGCTGATAAGACGTTCGATTTGTACATCCAAAGTGCTTTTGAGACATATGCCAAGAACATGGAGAACACACAACAAAATATTGCTCGTATAACATGAAAAATGGTAAAGCATCTTGGTGTGTTATCTGTGAAGTAAAAATTCACGCCACGGCCGACTGCCACCTAAACTTAAAAAATCGACAAAACTACCAAGCAGTCTACCAGACAAACGCAGTCATGCATAACAACGATAACAATCAGTGAAGCAATGCTCAAAACAAACAGAATAATGAAAGATATGAAGGTCATCGATATGAGCACTAGTTCAACAACCGACGTGGAGGATATGGAGGTCAAGATCGATTCTCTGGGAATCATGATAATCGACCACACCGGCCCTTCAAATGTTTCACATGCTACAAAGAAGGTCATCGATATGTAGAATGCCCATACAAGGATAGAACCGATTTAAAATTTTGTACTAGCTGTGGAGTTGGGGATCACTCATTAGAGGATTGCCCTACTATGCTTGATAGAATCAATAAAAATAAAAATGTTAATGTCTTGTGGTGCATTCAAAAACATGATGTAATCAATACAAAGAATCTGTGTATAGTAACCCGACAATGGACAAAAATTGGGAGTGATAATCCATGTATAAGAAAAATAAAATAAAAGAATGATAATCCTAACCCAGCTAAAGAAAAACAACTATATAAATATGCAACGAATATATTTAAAGAATTTTCTCGGCAAGAAGAAGCTGATGATAGTCTACAAAACACAGTTAAAGAATTAATACGTTTAGTACAAGATGATAAAGCGGTATCTCAATTCATTGACTTATTGTATAAAATAAAACACAACAATAATACAGAAAAACAAACAAAAAATATCTGCAGTCTAAACTAGAAGGACAAAAGTGATGCTGACCCACTTGTTGACCTAGAAATTGAAGGGTACCATGTCTGACAAGTTGTGCTCGACTTCAAGTCACAAGTAAACATTATGACTAGTGACACTTGGGAACAATTGGGTAGAACTTGACTATAGGAGTCAATAATATACCTGAAATTACCCAACCAAGGCCTGATTGAACCTATCGTAGTTTGTAGAAATGTCAAGACGACAATAAAAGGAATATCGACCAAAGTCGACTTTGAAATTATTGACCCTAAGGAAGGATCTAGTTCCTTCCCAATGTTAGTAGGTCGACCTTGGGGAAGAAAAAGGAAAGCATTGATATCCTTAGACAAAGAAAGGATAAAACTAAAAGGGAATGGAAAAAAATTCATAGTACCTATCCATCCATCCCAAGGAGAACCTTGGATAGAACCTATTAATGAAGAAGTTGACATTTGACAATTATATGAAATACAAAACAATGAAGACTACACAGAACCCAATGTCTATGGTGAACTTCACTTAGGCAATCAAAATTCAGTAGGATACAATTCAGACACAGAATTATATGATTGGGAAGTCGAGAACTATGAAACACAAGCAAGAGGTTGCTGGACCATTCAAATAGTGTAGAAGAAACTAGTCCAACAATGCTTCTTGGTGTCCATCATCCCAAAAATATTTGAAAAGAAAACTAGGTCGTAGATGAAATCTTAAATGAGGTCGTAGGACATGAATGTTACTCATTTACAGATGGATTCTTGGGTTATAACCAGGTACCAATAGCCAAAGAAGATCAGAAAAAGACAACATTTGTATGTGAGTTTGGCTCATTTTCTTACAGAGTTATGCCTTTTGGACTAAAAAATGCACCTGCAGTATTTTCGAGAATTGTGGTCAAAACATTTCAAGAATATATTTACAAAACAATGGCAGTATATTTTGATGATTGGACAATATACTCTATGCTGAAAGATCACTGCAAATGGCTAAGGCTCATGTTGGAACGATGCCGACAAATCTAGCTATCTCTGAACATAAGGAAATGCATATTTCTAACCCCTATAGGGATGCTATTAGGACACATTGTATGCAAAGAAGGCATCAAGGTCGACTTTGCAAAAATAAAAATTATCGTCGACTTAAAACCAGTGATGAGCCCAAAGCAAGTTAGGGTACTACTTGGTCATACAGGATATTATAGGAAATTCATAAGATACTACTCAAATATGACATATCCATTGGAAGAACTATTAAGAGAAGATCAGGAATTCGACTGGATAGAGGAATGCAACATGTCATTTGAAACACAAAAGGAAGCTAGTCGAAGCACCCATTCTAAGATTTCCAAATTGGCCGACCAAATTCCATGTACACATCGACGCACCAGGCCTAGCAATAGGAGCAATCCTAACTCAACCATGGGATGACAGAATGGACTACCCTATATTTTACAACAGCAGAAAACTAAATAAAGCAGAAAGAAACTACTTGACAACAGAGAGAGAAGCATTAAGAATGGTTTTTGCACTACAGAAGTATCGACATTACCTACTAGCCAATCCGTTCATCTTTTATACAGACCACCAAGCACTAAAATACCTTGTAAATAAATCCTTACACCATGGGATAATTTCTTGATGGCTACTTCTATTCCAAGAATTTGAATTCGAAGTCATTGTTAGACCATGAAAATTAAATGTCGGACCCGACCACTTATCACGAATCAACACAGAAGAGGAATTGATAGGAGTTGAAGACGACCTAACAGATGCACATTTATTTCGAACAGAAGCAGTCCCAACAGAATTAGAGAAAATATCTCAATTCTTAGAAAATGGATAAGCACCAGAGGGCATGAGCATGAAGAAGAAACAAATCTTAGCCATGAAAGCTACACCGTATAGCCTCATAAATGGATTCTTATATAAAATGGGCATGGACGACATCCTCAGAAGATGCATATTAGAACATGAAAGAAATAATATTATGTATGAAGCACACTATGGACTAGTAGGAGGAAATTTTCAAGAAGACACAACTGCCAAGAAAATCCAACAGTCAGGGTTATGGTGGCCGACACTTTATAAAGACAGTAAAAATTTTGTAATCCAATGTGATAGATGTCAACGACTGGGTCGACCTCTTCCTAGTACAGAAATGCCATTGATATCAGTAAACCCAAGTTTGACATTTGAAATTTAGGCCATCGACTTCATAGGGCCATTCCCAACACCAGCAAAAAGAACAGGTGCAAGGTACATAATAACTGTAGTAGAGTATGTAACCAAGTGGGTAGAAACAGAACCAGTTGACACATGTTCCAGTCAGATAGCTACTGAATTTATCTATGAAAATATAATTACCAGATTTGGATGTCCAATAACCCTAATCAGTGACCAAGGTTCACACTTTATTAATAAAACCATTAAAGCACTAACAGATCAGTTCAAAATCGACCACCAACGAAGTACAGCTTAGCACCCTCAGTCGAATGGAGCAATTGAGACATTCAACAAAAAATTAACAAAAGGCCTAACAAAAATCTGTAATACCGACAAAGATAACTAGGATGAAAATATTCCTACAGTACTATGGGCTTATAGAGCAGCATACAAGCATTCGACCAACCAAACACTGTTTCGACTAGTCTATGGACAAGAAGTAGTTGATCCACTACATTTTTGACAGCAAGCACCTATTATAGCAGAAATTTTACATGTCGGTTTTGAAAAAGGAAGGAAGGACCGACTGATGTAATTAAGTAAGATAGAAGAACATCGACTGATTTCTTTACAATACCAAGAAATCCAAAAACAACAGCAGAAGGTGTGGCACAATCGCAATATCAAAAACAAAAATCTGTCGGTCAGGGACCTTGCCCTACTATACAACAGTTGAGTAAAAGGAAAACCCAAAAAGCTACATACAAAATGGATGGGACCCTATGTTGTCGAAGAAATTCATACCAACAGATCAGTCCGACTAAAAACTTTACAAGGCATAGTATTTCAGAAACTTGTTAATGGTGCCCGAATAAAAAGATACAAAAATTAAAACAACTCTAAAAAAAAAACATATAATGACCATAACTGTAAGACAAAAACTATAAAAATCTATAATAAAAAAACTAAAAACAACAAAACAGAACTGACACCCATAACCGATGATGACAGGAAACCAACGCTTCGACAGCCGACATCAAACCCATCAACATACCACCATCGATCGCTCACATGATCGACATCGACCAATGACCCCAAAGGTCAAATCACGCCTTCATGACTACGGTCAAAACAAGCACCAAAATCAAATCACCATTAATGCAAACCCTAGTGACCCCACTGGACCATCACTTCTGCCATTAATACACCCATCGATAGAGAAATCAAATGCCCCACCTATAAATACCAGAATAGAAAAGGATCATGTACAGTATTTTGAAGAGAGAGAGCAATTAAGCAAATAGAAAATTGAGAACCAAGAACATTTAAGAAAAGTCAAACAAAGAACCGACAAAATGGCACCAAAAAAACCAGAGCTGCAGTAAAAACAAAGGAACTACAATCTGTTGAAACCCCATTAATGAGGAGGTTAAGAAACATAAAGAACGCCAAGGTACAAGAGACCTCATGGGTGAAAACGTGGGCCGAAATCAAGGAATGGGCCTATGTCGACAAGAAACCGACATAAGTAGCAGAGAAGGTAAACCACAGCTCTATCATGAACTACATGAACACAATGTTCATGGCAAGTTTTGGAGGAACAAAAGAAATGGCACTAAAATTCATTATCAGTCGGTACCACAAAGGGAAATTCTACTTCGACAAACCAGGTGATATCTCTGGCGAAGTCATATATAAACTGGCTGGTCTACCCAACCAAGGTGACCCAATCCTGGTCAGCATAAAAGAAGGGTTGGTAGAACGATTAACTGGAATGCCATCCAGAAAGAATTCAAAAGGGATAATGATTAGCCAGATACAAGCCTGGACACCACAAATTGTGGCCAAAATCATAGCAACAGGGTTCACACCCATAGGTCGAGGAAGCGACCTGAAGATGGATATGCTAGAGGTAGTAGACATGATAGCTGAAATAGGAAAAATATACATATGGGCTCAGCATGTCGCCGACATGATCAAAACTATCTGTGAGAAATGCCAGGATTCAGGCGGATTATAAGGTTCTCGTCTCTAATAATTTGGATAGTAATGTACTTCTTGTGCCTAGTCATGGAAAAGCAGTTCCAAGAACAAAAAAAATTCCATATGTGGAGGTTCAAACCATTTGCGTAGACTGGAACAATGAAAGAACTGGAAAATGGAAAAGTATTGTTGGAAAACTAGCTCCAACAGCTGAATGTTCAGATGACCAGATGGAGGGCACCTCGGAACATCCGATGAAGTCTGTCGAAAACTGCACACATCCAACTAAAGCTTGACCACACTGCGGTTTGGTATATGTAGGGAGCAAAGTAAAAATCAAAGACTCTTGACTATTATCCAACAGTCAAAGAGATCTTCCGTGAACTAGCTCGACAATACAGCACAAAGTTGTCGATACCAGCAAAAGACAAGGAAGTAAACCTAGCAATCGAAGAACCATTAACAGACCAAGAAAAGGAATAATATTATGAACTTCAACTACACATCAGCATTTTTGTGTCAGAGGAAACACCAGTAGAGGACACCAATCGACTACAAATCACAATCATACCACCAACGGCCCAAAGGGGAAGTACACAGACAAAGCAACGGGTAACCAATCCAGCTGAGAAAAGTGTCAACCTAGCTCAACAACAGGAGGGAGGGGAAGAATTAGAGGAAGACATTGAGTCCAACAATCATGAATATTCCATAACCAAAAACAAATTCAAAAAGCTAGCAAAGGAAATAGCAGCAGCAAGAAACAAGGCAATTGAGACAAAAGGGAAGGGGAAGCGCAAGCTTATCCTTTCAGAATCAGAAGATGAAGAGGAACTATTAGCTACCGCTATAACCATCATAGAAGACATCACAGTGAACAAAGTTCTAGTCGAGATGCATTTCAAAAGATTTGTCGAAGTAGGAGCACAGCAAGGTCGGCCAAAAAAAGTAAAAAGTACAAACACCTCAACAACTGAAAACATTGTCGATTTAGTGTCTACACTTCCATCCTCATCTCTGACCCAGATCACACAGGACGAAATTCCACAGCTACCCTCCATAAGCCCAGTCGACATATGCAAAAGATGCTATGCTGAAAACCCTAAAGGAGTGTTTTAACCAAGACAAAGATTTCTAGGCATACGTTGAAAAACTGCCTGAGCTACTTACCTCTGTCCAGAAGATCACCACCAAGTGTTGGCTGTTCGAAGCTAGTGGATCAAGATAGATCATTCCTCCACAACCAAGAAAAATACCCTAGAAGCTGAGGTCTGTGGGAATTGTAAAATCAACATTTGTGAGGAACCCCGACAAGACTGCTCAAGTTGTCGCAAGTCAAACCTCATCCTTTATCCCAACCAACATACCACACCCTCCACCAACCAATGAACCAGCAAGATATGGGGAAGAAGAGAACTTGGAAGAAATCAATTGGGTAATCAACAACCTATTCTCTGACATCCCTGTGGATTCACCCCCACAAGTTGAGGACCCGACACCTGACCACATCCCTACCACACCAATTACACCCGACTATTCACCATCACCACCACCACTTCCCAATCCAGAACCTGCAACCGAACCATCTATGCCTGAAACACTTTTACCTGAACCATCTACACCAGAAACGTCTATATCTGAACCCTCTGCACAAAATCCCCCAGATACACACCTAGCTGCAGAGCTCATCCAAGAGACCCAACCAGAATTTCTACTCACCGTCACAGACCAGCAACCAGACAATCCACTACTGGAAAACCAACCACATGAAGGTCTAACCCTTGCAGATGCACAAACATAGCAACAAGTAGAACAACATAAGCATAAGAAGAAGAGAGACAAAAAGAAGAAGGACCACCAAAAAGAATCACAACCGGCAGTGGTCCACATTAGCTAACTTAGGTCAACCACTATAGTCGACGCAACAAAGTTGAAGGACAGAGAGTTGGGACAACTCTTAGAAACTCTAGCCACTGAAGCAAAAACAAGAAGCCAGACTAGACACAAGGAGCTCAACGACACTGAGAAGGAACAAGTCAAATTCCTGTTAAAATGCAGAAACCTAGCACACTCTGTAATACCAGGACCAATGGAGGCCAACACCGACAAGCCATTTGAAAAGGTATATCAGTTGTTTGAAAGCATGGTGTCGACCCTGCACATACAAATGCAAAATACAAAGGAAGAACAAAAATAAGAAGCATTTAGATTACTGATGCAGTAGCACACAACCTTCATAGAAGATTACAAAGTGCTTCAAGACCACATGGAAGAGTCTGTCATAATAGAAGGGGTACTACGGGACTGGCCTACTTATTACGAGCAAGTCTTCCAGCAGACCCGACAGACTCAGCAACAAATTCAAGCATTGGAAAAGAGAAAGAGCATGGAAGAAGAATTGAGAAGACTATCCAAGATCAAATCGTACTGGAGACAGCCAAATTGCAGAGACTCAAGAGACAAGCACACCAGTGGGTGTAGCAGGCACTCCCGAGCTTGGAGAAATTAGACACCATCTACCCGTAGTCGAAAAGGCTTCTGGAGACAGCAGAAGAGAAAGACCAATTGATGGGTCCCGACATGGAAAGGATAGCATACCTTTCCATTCAAGAGAAGATGTCGACATTATCAAGGTGATCAACCATTACAAAATTGACCATCGACATCCAGAAAGTACTTCAAAATTGGACAGAATTCCAACATCAACTGGTCGTTACAGCAAAAGCAATTGTTGAAGTATGTATACATAAATGACCAACCTACCGACTTCATAGCCCATTAAAGAAAAACAATAAATAACTACTTTAGATAGTAAAATATTTTTGAGTACCTCCCTTATTTCTTCGGGATGAAGAAAGATTTTGTTCATGGGGGAGATGTTGGAGGAGCTAGTCGGTAAGCCGACTAAGTCGATCAACCGACTAATTAGAGATTAGGTCGGCCGCATAAGGTCGTGTCGGTTGATCAAACTAACAGGTAGTTATATGTAATTGTTTGTAAATCATATATGTTAGGCTGTTGAGCCAGATGAGAACAGGGTCCAGTTATGTGTTTGTATGGACCCTTATAATATAATATAATCTGGTATTCTACATCTATGTTCTTTTCTCTTGTCTCTGTTATGTCTGTATGCTTTAATGTGTATTATTGGTAACCCTCTATGATCTGTGAGATTACAACAGTTAGTCAAAATTTTAACAGCAAAACTAAATAAATTGGAACTGGAAAAGAATTCAAACAAGCCTGCAAAAGAAGGAGAAAGAAACCCTAACAATCCTAATCAATTTAGGCACTAGTTTGCACCCAAATTTATACCTAGAGAGCGAATAAACAATGATATACAAAGGGAGAGAAAATAAAATGAGAATCAAAGAGTTCCCCCTCCTCTGCAAAATAATATGATAGATGAAGTTGAAGAGGGTGAACATGTGTAGGATGAAGGTTTAAATCAAGATATGAATTATTTTGGAGAATTATCAGCTGAAGGTTTCTTAACAGAAGATGAATATCTAAATTCTAAATTTTTTGATGAAAATGTTTACCAAACAGAAAGTGATTTGGCTCCTCAAGTTTCAGCTAAGATATGTCAATCAGAACCAAGAATGTCTATTAATTTAAGGTCTGGTCCAAAGCAGGTATCTCATATTCCAAAGAAGAAAATAGTTTCATCTCCTAAACAATCATCTAGCCAAGCACAGGATAAGAGAACAGATCAGGGTGAGTTAGATCAGACTGTAGAAATTGAAGAGATAAACAGGAATGTGTAGACATTCAATTTTGAAAATGAATTGTGTAAAATCAAAACTCCAATTCCCTTTACTGAGTTAATGAAGAATCCATGCTATAGAAATCCAGTTCTCAAGATGATAGGTTCAACTTCTAACCAAATACCCTCAGATATTGTGAATTTATAGGAAGAACATCCTAAAATATTTATTGGTTCTACCTTAGCTGATAAAACTGAATGTGATTCAAACTCATATCCACCTTTCTATATAACATTGACTATTCATGATCAGATGATTCATAATTGTTTACTTGATTTTGGTGCTTCTCGCAATTTGATGCCTAAAGCAGTCATGGAGGCTTTGGGGTTAAGTGGCACAAAATCCTATCAGGACTTATATGCATTTGATTCCAGAAATGTTAAATGTTTGGGAGTGATTAAGGCTATGGTGGTTAATTTAACAAGGTTACCTATGAAAAGTGTCATCATGGATGTGGTGGTGGCATATATTACTCTTAAATTTGGAATGTTACTTTCAGGATATTGGGCCAAGAAGGTGGGGGGTACTTTACAAATGGATTTATCATATGCAATAATCCATGTTTTTGGAGGAGAGAATAGGATATTGTATAGAGAATTACAGTATGCTTACATTGTCACTAATGACAAGAACCCAAAAAATCATCCACTTTATGCTATAGAAAAGGATTTGGGATCTTGCATGTTACATTTCAGTGATCACAATTCAACTGGTATGTTAAAGGTTGAGAAGAAAAAACTAGTCAAACGTTCTATTGAACAAAATGATGAGTTGTGGAAAATGTATTTTGATAGCTCTTCATCTAAAGAAGGGGCAAGAGCAGGTATTTTTTTGGTTTCCCTTGGTGGTGAGTTCATAAGTTTGATGTATAAGTTGGATTTTGTAACTAAAAACAATATAGCAGAGTATGAGGCATTGATACTAGTTTTAAAGGCTGCAAAAGACCTGGGAATTTAGCAAATTTTTGTTTATGCTGACTCCGAGTTAGTTGTCTAGTAGGTAAGGGACAAATATCAAGTAAAGCAGGATTTTTTGAAAGTATATAGGAATGAGGTCTGGGACATGATTGATAACTTCTTTATCGCATTTAATATTTCCTTTATTCCCAGAGATCATAGTCAGATAGCTGATCCACTTGCTTTAGCAGCCACACATTTTAGAATTTCGAAGCAAACTCACTTAAAGTATCCCATTGAAGTCAGATATAGACCTTCAGTACCAGATAATATCAAACAATGGAGGGTTTTTGAAGATGACATAGAAATAAAGAAATTTCTGGAATTGACTAGTGAGTTTTCTAATTTGTTGATTGATCAAGATGAGGATGAGGAAGTGCAAGAGGTTGATGAATATTTAGAAAATGAGATTGATGGACATAAAATTATTGAATTGAAAGGTAATTTTATTCCCAAAGGATTGGTCCCCCTTGAGAATTTTTTCAAAAGATGATACTCCATTGAAACCAGCAATGCAATATTCAAAAGAGAATGTTGTAGAATGTAATATTGGCACATAAGAGCAGCCTAGAATGGTAAATATTTCAAAATCTATTTCAACTGAGCAAAGAAATAGGTACATTAAATTATTGAAGGAGTATGGTGATGTCTTTGCTTGGTCTTATGAGGAATTAAAAATTTACGACACCAATATTATTCAGCATAAAGTTCCTTTAAATCCTAATGTAAAACCTTTCAGACATAAATTAAGAAGAATAAATCATGCTTTATTCCCAGTCATAGAGAAGGAGGTTAAAAAATTATTGGATGCAAAAATCGTTGTTCCACTTAGATACTCATCATGGGTGGCTAACCTAGTTCCAGTTAGGAAAAAGAATGGAGAGATAAGATTATGTGTGGATTTTTCTTAATTTGAACAGAGCTTCACTAAAAGACAATTACCCATTGCCTAAGATTGAGCAGGTTTTGCAGCAAGTAATGGGTGCTCATAGAATGTCAATGGTGGATGGATTCTCGGGGTATAATCAGATTTCTATGCATCCAAATGACAAAGAAAAGATAGCTTTCACTACCTCTTGGGGTACCTTCATGTATGACAAGATTCCATTTGGTCTGATGAATGCTGGTGCGACATTTCAAAGAGCTATAAATATAGCCTTTGTTGGGGAAAAGGAAAAATTTGCTGTGATTTATTTAGATGACATTATAGTGTTTTCACAGTCTAATGAAGAACATCTAAAACACCTCAAACAAACCTTTTTGAAGTGCGGGAAATATGGACTATCATTAAATCCAAAGAAGTCACATTTTGTTGTTTAGGAGGGAAAAATTCTAGGACATTTGGTTTTAGCAGCTTGAATAAGAATAGACACTGAGAGAGTTAAAGACATTTTAAAAATCAGCTTGCATAGAAGTAAGAAGGATGTTCAGTCATTCATTGGCAAGATTAATTTTCTAAGATGGTTTATACCAAATTTTATTGAAACTATAAATCAAATAACAGCTATGTTAAGGAAAGATCAACAGGTGAAATGGACAATAGAGGCTTGGCCCTCATTTGAGAAGATAAAGCAGGCCCTTATAGAAGCACCAGTGTTGGTGAGTCCAGATTTTTCAAAAGATTTTCTGACTTTTTCTTTTGCATCACAGGATACAATAGCTATGGTTTTGTTACAGAAGAATGTAGAAGGACTGGAGTAGCCTATTTCTTTCATTAGTAAGACTCTTGGGGATTTAGAATTAAAGTATATTACCTTGGAAAAACAAGCATATTCACTGGTAAAGGCATTGCAATTTTTCAGAATTTATATTTTACATTCAAAGATCACTGCATATGTTCCTAATGCTACTATAAAAGACATTTTAACTTAGCTAAACTCTTAAGGAAATAGGGAAAAGTGGATTGAAAAGATTATGGAGTATGATGTGTAAATCAAGCCTACTAAGCTAGTGAAGGGACATGGTTTATCTAAATTGTTGGAAGACTCAAATTGTGAAGCTCTTGGTCTTCATTTGATGGCAGAACAATTACACGTACAAGAAGAATTGCAAGCAGGGCAAGACAAAGAGCATATTATGGAAAGGTATGCAGACTCAGTATGGTATGCTGACATTGTTTATTTCTTATTGTATTTACAGTTTCCTGAACATTTAGACAAAAAAGCAGTTAGATCACTGAAATTAAAGGCCACTAAATACCGTTTAATAGATCAGCAGTTACTTTGGAAGAATCTAGGAGGATTATTGCTCAGATGTTTAGACAAGCCATAGATTGAGGAAGTCATTTAAAAATCACATAAGGGTGCTTGTGGAGGTCATAAATACTGGAAGGATACTGCTTATAAAATCTTGAGGTCTGGATACTATTGGCCTTCGTTGTTTTCTTATGTATATCTACAAATTAGAACTTGTGTTCCATGTCAAAAGTTTGCTGGTAAACAAAAACTTGTGTCATTACCATTGAATCCCATTGTAGTTAATGCTCCTTTTCAGCAGTGGGGCTTATATTTTATTGGTGAAATAAACCCTACTTCTTATGGACAACATAGATGGATACTTATAGCCACAGATTTTTTCACCAAATGGGTAGAAGCCATTCCTACAAGGAATGCAACTGATAAGGTGATAATCAATTTTATTCAAGAGAATATTCTAAGTAGATTTGGGTGCCCTAAGAAATTGCTAACTGATAATGCTAAATCCTTCAAATCTAAAGCTATGGTCACCATCTGTGAACAAAATGGAATTGTCCTAAAGCATTCTACACCTTATTACCCTCAGGGTAATGGGTTGGAAGAATCAACCAATAAGAACATTATTCATAGCATTAGAAAACTTTTAAGCCAGAATAAAAGGTCATGGGATTCAATGTTGAAATATGCACTTTGGGAAGATAGGATAACTACTAAGAAGGCAATTGGTTCTTCTCCTTTTCAGTTAGTATATGGAACTGATGTTGTATTTCCAGTTCAGTTAGGTATTCCAATAATGAAATTCTTTCAAGATAGTTTGAAGGAACCTAATGATATTTAAAGGAGAATTTTTTCACTTATTGAATTACAACAAGAACGTGAAGCTGTAGAAGAAAAGGCTGAAATGTATAGAAGGAAAATCAAAGAAATGTTTGACGGGAAGATTAAGGAGAATACCTTTTCTTGTGGAGACATGGTTTTAAGGTGGGATGCTAGAAAGGAACAAAATGGTAAGCGTGGTAAATTTGACAATTTATGGTTTGGCCCTTTCATAATTTGAATACTATTGGTGAACAATACCTTCATATTGCAGACTTTGCAAGGTGAGGAATTGTCTAATCCAGTGAATGGATGATTCCTCAAGCACTTTTATAGCCACTTAAGGTAAGAGACTTGTCTTTCATTGTATATACTGGTGTGACAGAGAATGAATAAAGAAGGACAGGTTTAGTTGAGTGGACAAAAGGCACTAATCTACAGGTTCTTGAATCCTCACAAGGAGGCTTCAATCCCATAGAAGGAGACAGATTTTATAACTAGATGTTGTTCTTAGGTTATTTTTCTTATTTTTTCAAGCAATAGTTTACTATGATTTTACATTTTAAGCTGGTTTGAGAATTTTTGGCAATCAGTACTTTTTGTTTGATTTAATGCTTTTAATGGTTTGATTATTTCATTATTTTAGTTTTAAGGTTTGTTCTTGGGATTATTAGTTAATATATATATCTTTAAGGTCTCAAAAACTTATAATAAATTTTATTTCAAAATTTTAGCTCATACCTAACTTTTCTATTTAAGCATTGGTTAAAAAATATGCAAAAGAGGCTTCTTGTAGTGCAGGAGTGAAGGTCAAAGAATGGCAGTGCTACAATAATCTTGTATTTGTGAAATTATGGCAAATAATGGTGATGTTGTGTAATCGAAAGCAGAGGGAGTCGTTTAGCACCTATGATGACGGAATGATACGTGTTTAGAAACCAGTAATGATTAAGATAGGTGAACGAGAAGTTGCAAGGATTATTGAGGATCATGGTGTCACCTGTCAATTTTTAATTTGATAAAATTATTAAAGGAGTCGGTGGGTAGTCGTGGTCGTTGAAGAGAAATCTGTGGAAGTTTGTTGGATACATATGAATACATGATAGTGCATATTCAGTAGTTTTGTTCATCATCATGACAGATGTGCAACCATGTAGAGAAATCATTAACATAATTGTTGCTTACATTGACAGAGTGTTGGTTTTGTAGGGGAAATTGAACAAATCGTGAATCTGTTTGTCATGAATTTACTTGGCTTCCAGTTTCATTGTTACAGAGAATCATTTTCTAAATATTTTGAACTGCTCTAAAAATAAATTCACAGGTTAGGGTTGCACAACAGAAATGAAGAAGAGTGGTAAAACAAACAAAGTTGAACCCATGGATACAAGTTGGGAAGAAAGTTTTCCTGATTGTGTAGCAATTTTTCAAAGGGTTGGTTGGTTTGATTTCTTTTATAGAATTGATGGCTTTCACCTAGAATTATCATATAAATTTGATCAAGGTTTGGATAAGAACACTGTTTCATTTGACACCCTCAAATTTGAAGTCACCAGAGAGTTAATTGAAGAAGCCACATGCATAGCAGGAGATGGAGAACTTTGGTTCAATAAAATACCATTCACTTTCAATCCAAAAGATTTCTTATTGCCTGAGGTCAAAACCCTAGATTGGGGAAAGGGTGTACAGTTACACAAATTTAAGCCTAAGTGGAGAGAGGCCATCAGAGTTCTACAGAGTTACATCAGTTGTGAGGGAGGATTTGCCTTAGTCTTCAAATATCATATCAGATTCCTCCAACATTTAAATCAAGAGTCTAAATTGAATTTACCCTTTTTCTTTTTCAAAATCCTGCAAAAAATGTTAGATAGAGTAAAAGGGCATAAAGACCAGACTCAGCAATCTATCTTTCATCATGGACTTTTAAAGTTGATTGTTAACATAGTCCTTTGAGAAAAGGGTAGAACCTGGAAACACTTTTTGTTTTGGTCAGATATCCATACTCAACAAGAAGATCGACCCAAAAAGAGGTAGATGAGAAAACAACATTGCCTTGTAAAGAGGTTAAAGAGAGAAATAGTTGATGAGCTGGTAAAAGCAAGTATTCAAGAAGAAGGTTCAGTTCAGAGATTCGAAGAGTCTATGTATGAAGAGATCAGAGGAGCACTCAATGAAAATCAAGAACAGTTTTTAGAGAATATAGAAGACAGCCATAAAGTTGATATAACATAGGAAGAAGGCAGGAGTTCTTTGGAACAGAATCGTTTCACAGGTATACAAGAAGATATAATGGAGTTTCCTGTTCCAGATAAGCTGAAAACTGATAATCTATAGAGCTCAAATGAAAAGTCTAAAGAAGAGTCAGTTATAGCACGATTAAAAGGTGAGACTGTACAACTCTCAGCTATTAAGTATCAAGGAAAATAATTTGTAATGCTAGGAAGAGCAGAAACGAGATGGAGACCTAAAACAAGAGCTAAAAACATATTAAGATTTAACATGAAAAATATTTTAAATCCAAAGCTAGCTAAAGAGAAGGTTACTGTAATTGAAGAATCTCCATATCAAGAAGACTTGGAAGAAGAAGAAGGCTTGGATTCTAAGCAGGTTCGTAGTAAGAAGGAACATTCAGTGACTCTAGAGTCATCACCAGGAAAAGACAAGGTCACTGAACAGCAAAAGTTTTCAGGACTGAAAGAGATAGGTCTCTAGAATTTCCTGTAGAAGAAGTAGACAAAGATGAAGAAGATGATGATCTGATTTTTAGGAAAATGAATATCCCATGGTTATCAGACAAGACTTATACAAAAAAGAGGGACTGTGCATATATTCTGAAATCGAAAATCTGCAGAAAATAGTGAAGCGATGCAAATATCAAATCAGTTTTCTGAATGAAACAAATGAGGCATTAGTCATGACTAACAAAAGGCTTAGGGAGGATCTTGATGACATAAACACACATTACCAGGATTTAATTACTATTTCAAAAGAAGATTTAAGGAGAAAGAAGCAGACTCAAAGCCAGTTTGGGGAATTGAACTAAACAATTAAAGATTTGACCCAGCAGAATGAAAGACTATCGAAGAAGATTGAAGATATGGAAGAAGAGCAGAAGAGAACTAGAAGGTAGTCACATGCCTTAGAAGGGATTGCATTACTGGCTGAGGCAGCCAAAAAACTATAAATATTACTACTGACAGGTTTCATGTGGTTTATTTTTGTAATAGCTAGAAGTTTATTTTGAAAAGAAAATTATCGTAGTAGCAGTTTCGAAGCTTAAACTAAAAGTTAGTTAGTTAGTTATGTAACTATTTTTTATGAAATAAGGATAAAAGTAGGAAATTAGATGGTGGTAGGGTTCGAATTTTGACTCAAGGAGAGGCTTTTAAGCTGTGATATCTCAAGATAGCACTTATAACTCTTATGTAAGTGGATGATTGTTATTGATTATATAAAAACTGATAAGCCTTTTTACTTGTCATGTTGTTTCATTTTTTATCTAGTTGATTACTCTATCTACAATTCCATTTCTTGTTTAAAGGTTTTATTCATGTAAATGCTTGTAGCTTGTGGGTGGAATCAATATTTCATGTGTAATGTTTATGGCTTATTGAGATGTGTTGATCCCCAGTTTATTTAACTTGTGCATGATTTAGTTCTGTATTAGCTTGTTTATGTTTTACCCCCTTGCTGATGAAGTTTTAAACCAAAACCCTAAAAAAAACAATTTCATTCTATTTCTTTTGAGATTGTGTTACCTTGTTCTTGTGGTAGTCTAGGAACAATTTCTAGCACAAACAGTAGCATTGGGTTCACATGGCCTAATGGGGCCACATGTACTAGTTACTAGAGTGTGGGGAACACTGCTAGAGTCTATCTTCCACTGACTACACTTGCATGCATCAGATTAGGTTCCTCCTAGGCCAATCCCTACATTTTAGGACCCATTGGGAGTCCCGACACCAACCTCCTTTAGTTAGTTGGAGTTGAACCTAGTTAAGCTTAGTTAGTTTACAGTTACATTTAGTTATATCACAATAAATTCAGTTAGTCCTAGCTATGCATGGATTCATGTGGGTTAAGTGCCTTTGCACACCTACCACTTTAGTTAGACTAAGTTAATTGTTGATTACTGATTGTGAGAGTTGTTTAGACATATGGAGTTAAAATTTTGGACTTTGATATTGATTGAGACATCCTGAGTTAGATAGTCAGTTAGGCACAGTCACATCTAGTTGGTAGATTTGAATTCTTCTTTATGTAAACTATTGTAACACTTGATTTAATTAATGATAATGATACTGCAATTTCCTGAGCTATACTCATATGTTTCCTATATGGTTTGATTTGTTCAGTGTGTATATTCATTCTCATTTTACTGCATAAATAATATTTGACTCATTGCTTGAAGATATAAATGGCACAACAATTTTAGCATGGTATTAGATCCATCTCAAGCAGGATTCATGTTTGTCTCTCTCCATTGAACATTAGAAGCAACTAAGTTTCCTAATAAGCACCGCAAAGAGTGCCTTGCTTCCTCTAAATTTATTTAGAGTGATGGCGTGGGCGTGATGGACCCTGAAAACATGTTCATATCGAGAGGGAAGGCATGATTCTAACATAGTTCGAATGTTTTAGTGTTTTGAAGTGAAAATTTACAGGTGCTACGTAGCTTGTGTGAAGATTTGTGTTTTTCCAGCAGGAGAATTATGGATTCTCTACCTTCTACTCCTCGGATCCTAACACCCTTCAATTATATTGATTGGAAGGAAGATATGCATGTTTCCTTGTGCACCAAGGGATACTTTAGGATAATAATTGGAAGGGAGGTTGATCCCCATCAGCCACTTGAGAAGAACAAGTTTTTGAACCACTTAAATGAAGCTTTCGGTTATATATGCACTCATATATCTAGAGATGTCCTCTTACACCTTGAAGGTTTGAGGACACCCAAATAATCCTGGGAGAATCTTGAAGACTTGTTTGGCAAACAAGATGAGCTTCGGGGACACCTCCTGGAGAATGAGTTGGTAGCCTTACATCCTAGCAATTTCGAAATAGTAGAGAAATTCTTTACTAAATTCAAGTCTCTTTCACTTCGATGCAGATAGTACAGAATAGAAAAAAAGGATGAGAAAAATGTGCTTTCCATTCTCAACAAACTTGGCCCAGAGTATTCTGTATTTGTCTCAATCTTCCATTTGAAAAGGGATTCCTTTTTGGATTGGAAAATTCCTTCACTTGAATCCTTTTCTGATTCCTTAATCAAGGAGCAAGATAAATTGATTCGAATGGGAGTCATCAAGGCCTCCAAATATCAAGCTCTCCTAGTGATAGACTCTTCCAAAGCACGAGCTAAAGGGAAATCAAAGAAGAAGGAGACCAAAGCAGCTGATTCGAAGCCTAAATAGAATCATCAGACTTCAGACGGAGCCTCAGGCTCTAAGAAGAAGAATTTTGAAAAGAAGATATGTCCCTCTTGTGTGAAGGGTTTCCATCTCGAAGATCATTGTATGAAGAAGCATATTTATCAACTATCCACTCTCCTCAAGCAGCATAGCATTTCTCTCCCATAAGGAGCAAAGAAGCCTGATGAAGAACCACAGATAGAAGATGATGAAAGGTTCCATGCTTTGAAAGCTAGCCTTAATCAGTCTACAACATACATAATTGATTCTGGAGCATCCAACCACATGATTTCCTCTAAAGAATCCTTCTTGGCCCTCACATTGTCAAAGGGGCCTAATATTCACATGGGAGATGATTCCCAGATTCCATCTTAAGGAAGGGGCTTAGTCATAGCGAAGCATGGTGAGTTCAAGAATGTCCTCTATGTTCCCTACCTTGCAGCTAAATTGTTGTATGTTTATCAGATGACACATACAAGCTCTCCCAAGAGAGTTACATTCGATTTAGAAACAATTGAGATTATAGAAAAAGTCACAAGACAGCTCATAGTGAAAGGTATTGCAAATCACTCTAGTAAGGCTTATGAGTTGTCACATTTCTTACATGTCTCTCCTCCTACAGTTGTATTGTCTCATGCTAACAACACCAACAATATTTGACATGAGATATTTGCCCGTCTCAATTTCAAATATCTCCAGCAACTCCACAATGATAAAATGGTTGAAGGTTTTCCTTCCATCCAAACTTCCAATGGAGTATGTGGTGGTTTCTTGGTAGGTAAGAATCCAGAGAAGAGGTATGATGTTGGGAAGGCACATAGAGATTCCTCTATTCTTGATTTGATAAATAATGATGTAGCTGGACCTATTCCCACAAACTCCATTAATGGTTGCAGGTATTTCCTCCCCTTTATTGATGATTGTTCTAAGTACTGTTGGATCTACTTCATGAAAGAAAAATCAGAAGTTTTTGAGACTTTTAAAGTTTTTAAGGCTATGGTTGAGAACAGTTTCCGTAAGAAAATCAAGTCTATAAGATCTGATAAAGGAGGAGAGTATATCAAAGGATACTTCCATAATTTCTATGAATCAAAGGGGATTCAAGTCGAATACTCAGTTCCATACACACCACAATAGAATAGTGTGGCTGAGAGGAAGAATAGATCACTGAAGGAGATGGAAACATGCCTTCTCCATGCCAAACATCTACCTCCTTCTCTTCGGGATGAAGCTATAAAGTGTGCTTTGTATTTTCAGAATAGAGTGCCTCAAAAATCATTGGTTGGGGCTACTCCATTCGAAGCACTTCATGGGAATATGCCCAATGTCTCTCATATGAAATGTTTTGGTTTCAAATATTTGGCTAGAATACCACTTGACAAGAGTAAGGCCTTCCAAGCCCAAAGTAGCGAATGCATTCTGCTGGGATATGTAGAAGATGCAAAATATTACAAATTGATGGAGGTTGCAACCATGAGATGCTTCATTGAAAGGAGTGTTCAGTTTGAAGAATATCATTTGTATGACACACCACCATCAACAACACAGGAAGGTATAACCATTTCTCCCCCAATTTTTTATGGTGATGATTTGCTACAAGTTTTAGATTCAGATGAAGAAGATCAAATTTAGCATGATCATATTATTGAGATTGAATCTCATGAGATTCTAGATCCAGATCCAATATCCATTCCAAATCAAAATTCTAATCCCATATGGGCTCAAAATCTCCTAGATGCAGCTGGAAGTGGTGCTCAAAATCTAGAAGACAGAAGAAGAACAAGGTCCTAGTATCAAAATGAACATGTTGCACTATATCTCACAGATTCGCTGCCTACAGAGTGGTACAACAAATTTACAGGTCAGTGCTACTTGATGATGGTGAATGATCAGATACATGTCCCACGAGAGAATAAACTTGATCATTCTATACCTTCACCATCCGGAATAAACATACAGGGTCATCAGTTCAGAAGAACATTGAGAGGTTCACATGCACAACTTCAAGATGTTTCTACACAGATGGACCATGCTGCTGCATAGAGGTGCAATTGTGTAGCAGTGTTTTGCTTAAGTTATTTTTTAAGGAGGAATCTTCTTTCTTATAAAGACAGCTTGCATTTTCCTATTTCTGCATATTTTAAGGGGGGCGGGTTGTATTGAGCATCATTATATCTTTTCGATTGTATATGGGTGACTTATGGCCTTGTTTCTAGGGCCCACAGTTGTCCAAGTTAGGCTTCAGGTGGGGTGTTAGAATTATTAATCCTCCCTTGACCAAACTATCTATTATATTAATTTAGCCTAACTTAGGAGTTTCAAGTAATTAATTAAGTCCACTAGTACCATTGGATCCACATGGCCTAATGGGTCTACATGTACCAGTTACTAGAGTGTGGGGAACACTGCTAGAGGCTATATTCCACTGACAGCACTTGCATGCATCAGATTAGGATCCTCCTAGGCCAATCCATACATTTTAGGAGCCACTGGGACTCCTGACACCAACCTCCTTCAGTTAGTTGGAGTTGGAACTAGTTAAGCTTAGTTAATTTCGAGTTACATTCAGTTAGACCACAATCAGTTCAGTTAGCACTAGTTATGCATGGCTACATGTGGATTAGGTGCCTTTGCTCACCTACCACTTCAGTTAGACTGAGTTAACTGTTTATTACTGATTGTGTGAGTTGTTTAGACATCTGGAGTTAAGCATTTGGACTTTGATATTGATTGAGACATCCTGAGTTAGATAGTAAGTTAGGTACAGTCACATCCAATTGGTAGATTCAATTCTTTCCTAATGGATTCAAATTATTCCTTATGTAAACTATTGTAACACCAAATTTAATTGATGATAATGATACTGTAATTACTTGAGCTATACTCATATGTTTCCTTTGTGGTTTGATTTTTTTAGTTTGTATCTTCATTCTCCTTTTACTGCATCAATAATATTTGACTCATTGCTTGAAGATCTAAATGGCACAACAATTTTAACAAGGGAAATCCACTAGCTAAGAGGGAATGTTCTCAGCTAAGAACTCATCACACTTGAGGTAATAAACAAGGACTAACTGGTTGGGATCCTTTGAGTCGACTGGGAAGGTGCTAAGTGTGAACAACAAACTCATCATGGGATCTATGACGTATTTGTCAGTATCCATCCCTAAAAACTAAATCAGGAGAGTCGATACACACTCTATTTCCTCATTTAATTCCTTGGCATCTATAGGGTACAGGTAATTTTTAAGCTAGGCATCATGTTTGAAATAGGATTTAAAGAATGCCTCCTTCTTCTCCACAACCGCTTCTCTGAAATACTGGAAAATGCTTTCCTCACTGTACTCTATGGATTTCTAATTGAACTCTTCAAGAAAAGAGAATGTGTTCTTGATGATAAGGGGGCTAACTAGGAAAAGGATTTTATACCTAGAGATGTCCATGATTACCTTCTCAGAAGGAGAGTAACTAGCAACGCACCAGTCGATGAACTCAGGGAAATTGAGGGTTTGGTCTGTGGAGAAAAGGTGGGAAAATGACCTATAGAAACCGTGCACATCAGTTCTATAGTCCCTAAGTACTTTCTATTTGTTTTTTACAGCTTCTATGGGTCCGATTAGTAGGATGGTGTCGAATATCTCAGAATCCATGTCTTCAAAGAATTCTTCGATCTTCTCATGTTCCAAGTTTTGGTCAGATAACCCCTCTACCTAAACCATCTTATGTACTATGTGTAATGGAGAAACGTGGCCTACCTTTTCTTTTGACAAGTGGGATGATTGGGATTGTCCTAGCTGGACGCTTTCTGCACAGTCATGCTCTCACTATCTAATGCACATAAACATACAAATAACCTAAATTCACATCTACGCATTTTTTATATTATTCTTCTTTGATAAATTGCTTGCACCTTTTTCGCAGGAACAACTCTCATCCATTAATACATCCCTCCTTCAAATTGGACCATCAATCTTGTTTTCTTTAACCCCATCGGTCCTTATTTCCTTTGGTATACCGTTCTCCTTATCTTCCTTGCAGCTTCCCTTAGTATAAAATGTTAGATTTTTATCATTTAAACAATATGATCTTAGGATCTTATCTGAGAGAATAACATGCACAGTAATCAATCACAAGAGACAATAAACACAAATATTTATCCTCGGGGAAACAATAAAGGAAAAGCCCCACAACTTCCTTAGATATAGAATGAGCACCAATGGCAGCAGTAAAAACCAAAGACAGAAATATGATCTCCAACAACTGTTCTCTCTCTCACTTGTGTGAGCTCCACTTCTCTCACCTATGTTCTATAGATGGGTGAGTGTATATCACAAATACAAAGGCTAACTCTCTATTTATACTAGTTTCCAACTTGGCAATTACTTACTATAGTCGACTTCTCTAGGAGAGTCTAATAACCCTAGTGCCTCACAACTATGGGGACTTTACCCTTGACTTACAAAGGAGGGTTAATCTCTATGAATTTACATGACTTGATTACATTAATGATTCTCCTGATAGGAACATTAGGGACCAATGAAATATAATATATATATAGTATATAAGTGAATACATTCCAAAGATACAATTACATCAACACTCCCTCTTAACTAGGGAGGTGTTCTCTTGACACAATTCATCAGCACAAGTATTCGTCGTTGGATCATCATCATCATCACTGCATCTGCTATCTCGATCAAATGGCGGTATCTCTCATTTCTTCTCGTCATAGGAAGTTCTATAGATCCAACCCTTTTTCATGCTGGTTGTAGGGCTAGCCTCCATGTAGGTCTTCATCGACAAAGCCAACCCTTTTTCATACTGCATGTAACTTCACAGATCCAATCCTTTTTCATACTAGATTTGTCTCTACAGAGCTAGTCCTTTTTCATATTGGATGTAGGCCTCTACAGAGCCATCCATTTTTCATGTTGGATGTAACTTCACAGAGCTAGTCCTTTTTCATACTGGATGTGTCTCTATAGAGCCAGTCCTTTTTCATACTGGATGTAGGCCTCTATAGAGCCAGCCCCTTTTCATGTTGGATGTAACTTCACAGAGACAATCCTTTTTCATACTGTATGTGTCTCTACAGAGCCAGTCCTTTTTCATACTGGATGTAGGCCTCTACAAAGCCAACCCTTTTTCATGCTAGATGTAACTCTACATAGCCAGTCCTTTTTCATACTAGATGTAGGCCACTACAGAGCTAACCCTTTTTCATGTTAGATGTACCTCTACATAGCCAACCCTTTTTCATGTTGGATGTACTTCTACAGAGCCATCCCATTTTCATGCTAGATGTAGGTCTCTGCACTTATATCTCACCATGGGAGGAACCAATCCTACCAGCATGTCAAAAGGGCACATCACTTACATCTGACCATGGGAGCAACCAATCCTACAACCATGTCAGAAGGGAACATGACTTACATCTAACCATGGGAGGAACTAGTCCTACCACCATGTCAGAAGGCCACAACACTTACATATGACCATGGGAGGAACCAATCCTACCACCATGTCATAAAGGCACAACACTTACATCTGACCATGGGAGGAACCAATCCTACCACCATGCTAGAATGGTACATGGACTCATCTCTTCCCCTTGGAAGGAACCTCGATCTGGAGAACACCAAGCTTCTCCCTAAAGTACTCTAACTTCACTCCAGCCATTTTTAGCATAGAATCACATCAGGGTTGATTACGTCCAAGGATGACCTGCGAGCTTCACTGGGACTGATTACATTCGAGGAAAACCTACAGGACTGTTTACATCTGAGCAACCTATAAGCTTCACCAGGATTTTATGCTTAGACAACCTGTCTCACTGGCTATGCTAGAACTCCCTCTTTTGAGAGATCTCAATCTAGATCGCATACTGGAGCTTCACTACTCCTCTCTACATCATACAAAAATGCAAGTCAGATCAATCAAATCAAATAGTAGTTTTCAAAAGAAACATACGACCTCCCAAATAGCCGAGCAAGTGGAAATCATATTTTGCCTTGGCTGTACTTAGTGCCATGTAGGATTGCTTCCTACTAAACCAAGAGATCACACCTGATCTCATACTAAAGTAGCACCCTGAAGTTCTCTTCCTACCAATGTCACTTCCTATCTAATCTGAATCCACATAACCTTCTATGTTAATATTATGATTTGCCTCATACTTGAGCCCATAATCAACTGTACCCTTCAGGTGCCTCAAAACATGTTTTGCAGCAATTGGGTTAACATGTCTCAAGGTGTTCATAGCAAAGAAAATATCTGGTCTCATATTCGTCAGGTACATCAAGGAACAAATAATCTGACAATGCATCATGGCATCAACTGTCTCTGATGAGGCATCACTCAATAGCTTCATGTTTGATTCCTTAGCGGTGGTCATGGCCTTACAGTCCATCATCCTGAACCTATTCAAGGTATCCACTACATACTTCCCTTGTCCCAGGGAGATTCCATCTACACTCTACCACACCTCCATGCCTTTAAAGTAGTGCATCATATCCAAGTCCTTCATCTCGAACTTGGCAACAAGTCTCATTCTTGCAACTTAAATGAGTTTTTCTTTTCTGTCAGGAACAAGTCATCGACATATAACAGGAGCATCACTGGTCTTCTGCCTTCAACCTTGAAGTAAATATTGGAATCTGCTTTACTCTCAGTAAATCCTAGAGTCATTAGTAAGTTGTCCATCCTGTCACATCATGTCGAACCTGAAGATCTTCTGTAGTCACTCCCTCTGAAGCAGAGCATCATTCTCCCTCTTCCTTTCGTACTCAATGCATTGAAACATTATGTACTAGAGTGAAAAATAGCTTCCTCTTCTACTAATATTCTATGTATCCATCTAGGGTCACTGGATACCAAGATCCTCTATCTTGAACCTTTTCAAAAGTTCTTCTCGTTCCCATCTGTGAGCTTGTCATCCTCTATAGGCTTTCATATTCAACCTTGTAGCAAAGGTTAATATCTTCATCACTCTAGCTGATCTTTAAGATCCTTATGTATGTGTTATCCATTGAGTGCCTTCTGAGCTCGTACAAGGCCTTCTTTAATTTGCACACATGAGTATACCTGTCATGTGCCTCAACTCCCAATAGCAGCAAATGTCTCTTCGTAGTCTATGCCTTTTTTCTATGAGAAGCCTCATGCTACGAATCTTGCCTTGTATTCCACGATGTTTCCATCCACTGCTTGTTGGATCTACGAAATTCCGTTCAGGTCTTGATACTGCATCCTAGACATCATTTTTCTTGAACTAGTACTCTCCTTCCCTTTCTTCTTGGCTACTTCTTCATAGCTGGAAGGTTCTACATCAATGATGTCGCTCAACAGTGTCACATAAATGCACTATTTCTGAGACCTCTTTCTTTCTTTGAAGGTATCATCATATTATTCTTCATCTTGTATTATTTCTTGAACTGTCGTCACTTGTTCTTTGGAACAATTCTCATCCTTCTTTTCTTGTAGGTGATTGTACGCAATCTTTCCTACAAGTCAAATGCATTAGTTGTATGGTTAGAAACATTTCATAAGGAATATTCATAATGGAAAATTCTTATGCATAAAGATACAACCATGCAACTATTTTAGCCAATAAAACATTCATCCATATTTCACAGAAACTTTCTAGATGCCTTCCATCTCTACCATGAAATCATTGATATTGTGCACTAATCCAATATGTCAGCAAAAAGGTTTCATTCTAGATAAGTAGCAATGGAGAGTTGTATAGCACTATGATATACTTACCCATCGCAAGCATATTAGTAGTATACTATCATTAATGCAACCATTCTATCATGCATAACACATCAACTGAATATAAACAAATGCATAACCAAGCAATATCGTGAAATGACAATTGAATACTTATCTTTATTCATTTCGTGGGTAGAATCCTTCTTGAGCCTTCAGCTTCATCATCTTCTTCATTCATAACACGTCATTTTTTATCCAAATGCTAATATGGATAAGAGGTTCTTCAAAAATTGAGTCCTTCGTATTCCTCATCGCTTGAGGGGTCTTCTTTGAATCATGAGAGATTGATATTCAGTTGCTCCCATTTTCTCTTCTCTTATTATGAGTTGAGCTTCTTCTTGTGTGAGCTCTTCCTAGAGTCTGTTGAAGGTAATCACTTCCTTCTGGCACACATTCCTCGAATGAATAAATCCCATGATCCTGGGAGGCCATTCAAGGTGGATATAACCATATCTTATTCTTCTTCGATTGCTTCATCATAGCATCGAACACTTCATTTTGGTGTCTTCAAGGATGACACATGAGGGATGAGATGACCTTTCTACAATTATTCTCTTAGCTCTAGCCTTGGCCTCATCTCCCTCTGGCTCCTAGACCTTTCTTACTAAAATATTGATCCAAGTCAATTTCTTCAAGGATCACGGAGTTCCTATACTTCTTCTGATTTATATTCTTCTCTTCAAAATATATTGATCAAGGAATCAAAAATATCTTTACGTGTATTTAGCGAAGACACATGTGGTATAAGGTGATCATCTTGGCCTTCACCAAGTTCTTCTTGTGTGAGGCTTTAGCCTCATCTCCCTCTGGAACTAGAACCTTTCCACTTATGTAGGTGTCTGACTCATTTCCTTCAAGAACCAGTGAGATCCTATACTTCCATGCTTGGAAGTTGTCAGCTTCACCAAGCTTGTCATCAAGCTAGTGTGATTAGTCATTTTGAAATGAGAACCTCAAATGTAAATAGCAAAAGATTAGATCTTACTGATTTGAGGTGTCCATCCTAGTTCCGGAGTTGGATAATCTAGGGTTTGTCAGAGAAGCCCTAATTTTCAAAACTTGGAATCTTTCAGATCTCATTGGATAGAAAGATGGGCCTCTTCAAGATGAACTCTCCAATGTGTTCCTTTTCTTAAATCAGTGGAGGGAAACTCCCGGAACACAAAGCCCTAGTTTTCCAATTTCTTCTACATAAATGCCTTATATTGTTTCCATGGTATCTTTGAAGACACTACTTCTCTATGTATTAAAATTTGTACTGATGTAGCCACGTCTATCCTATTTCTAACACCATAGGTTTGAGTAGAATTGGTTTCACAAATTGGGACTTATGAGATTTTTCCCAAGGTAACATCTTTAAGAATTGTTCAGAATAGCAAACATGTACAGATTGCCACATGTCACCATTTCATCTTTGGGGCCTAAAACTTTTACCATGTAAAATATAGTCCATTCCCTATCTAGAACATCTTGTAAAATTTCATTTCAACCTTCGTATCGCAAGATATAGCAATTCTCCCTAGGTGTCCTTTTTAGGGATGAATCCTTGAAGGGTCTAGAACCCTTATTTGGAGGAATCATATCTCCCAGAATTCAGAGAATCTGAGGCTGAAATATGTACATAGGGTACATCGGGATTTTATATTCAACCTGTGAAAATTTCGGCTCTTGAGACTTCTTAAATATCGATATATAGAAAATGTACTAAAACTACCATTTTTAGTATTTTAGGGTTTCTAAGGCCCGGGGTCAAACCAGGGTTTGACTTTCTTGGAGTTTTACTCAACCAAAAACTTTGACCTTGGTCTCTAAACTTTGATTTTGATGAGGAGAGAAATCCTATGCTGGGCTCACTAAAAAATTCATCTTTTGTGAAAAGCCCTAATTTCTTGCAGCAATAATTGGAAATGCCCAGAATCAACTTTTGCTTCGACAGAAAGATGTGACCTTTAATGGAGAGTTATCCTAGCCTCCTTTTGCTGATGGGTTGTGGTGAGAGACCCAAAAAGTAAGAAGCCCTAGCTTCTGCAGCTGCATGATGTCTTCTTCTCAGGTTAGCTTTGATACCATGTTATATTTTTATCATTTAAACAATATAATCTTAGGATCTTATCTAAGAGAATAACATGCATAGCAATAAATCACAAGAGACAATAGACAAAAAGATTTATCCTCGAGGAAAACATAAAGGAAAAACCCCACAACTTCCTCAAAGATAGAATGAGCACTAGTGGAAGCAGTAAAACCCAAAGACAGAAAGATTATCTCCAACAATTGTTCTCTCTCTCACTTGTGTGAGCTCCGCTTCTCTCACCTATGTGCTATAGATGGGTGAGTGTATATCACAAATAGAGAGGCTCACTATCTATTTATACTAGTTTTTGACTTGACAATTACTTACTAGGGATGAATTCTCTAGGAGATTCTGATAATCCTAGTGCCCCACAACTGTGGGGACTATACCCCCAACTTACAAAGGAGGGTTAATCTCTATGACTTTACATGACTTGATTACATTAATGATTCTCCCAATAGGAACATCGGGGACCAATGAAATACAATATATAAAATATACAAGTGAATACATTTCGAAGTTACAAATACATCAAGATAAAATTACCCCGCCGTTGATCTTATCGTCTCTTCATCGTGGCCGTCAGATCGTGCAGATTCCACCATATTTCACTGAACCCGACCATCCTTATCAGTCGTGCACCTTGCAACGACGGAATCTATCGTTGTCGTCAATATGGAATTGGGGCTGATATTGAACGTAGAAACCTGAGGTCCCTACCTAATTCCGCTGACCCAAGGAAAAGGTTAATCGCATGCATGTTGCAGGAGCAGACTTTATCTCTATCGTTGATCATGAGGGGGGAGTAGATCTGGGCCGTTGAATCCTGCGGCCCTTACCAAATTCATTCGATTTCAAACATTGATCACAGCGCACAAGTTGGACCGATGGAATCCATATCCGCCATAAATCTGAGGCCAAGGTAATCTGAGTCATTGAAACCTGAGGGCCCTACCAAATTCCACAACGTTTGAGATTTCATTTCTTCATGCAAGTTCCACCGGCAGAGCTCGAAATGACTGTTGATCTGTCTCCCTCTTTGGATCCAACGATTGATCTTACCTGTTGTTTAACACCATTCCGCAACCACCAAAAATATTTGTACCGAGCATCTTCCCTTCGCATAATTGTTCGTGACCATTGATCCTGATCGTTGTGGATCTGCACCCTTTATTCTCGCCACTCAATAACCATGAGCGTATTTTCATATATCAACCCAAATGCGAGGTTATAACTCCAGGATTTTTCAACGTTTGTTCTACAAAAATTGGTTACTATGTCATTCAAGAGGAGGAGGATCTTCCAGATCCATCATGGTGGACCTCAATAATTTGGTCTTTTAAGTGTCCCCTTAAATGTAAACATTTTATTAGGTTGGATCTTTTGGATAAAGTACCTATCTAGGAAAGGATGGTGGGAAAACTATGGGTGGGACTGGAGAGATGTTCCTTGTGCCAATCCCAAAATGAGTTCATTAATCATTTATTTATCGCTTTTCCATATTTTGCTTAGATGTGGGATTTTTCTTCTCAGATTCTGGACATTCATCTCTGATGGGCTGGATATAATTTGGCTGATGTTCTACAAGTTTGGTTAAATAATGCAACTTATAAGTATTTCCATGCCCTTCCAATTATTTTCATTTGGGGTGCATGGATTGCTAGAAATCATGCAATTTTTAAAGGAATCCACATTCCTTCAACTGTCACAACCTATAAAGGTTTAGCTATACTTGGTGTTTTCCCCAGAATGATGCTCTACCAAAACTTAGAAGGGTACTAAGGAAATTATTGGAAAATGTTATAGCTGGTATTTTTTTAGTGGTTCCTCCCAAGGAACTCGTGCCATGGGAGGGGCTAGTGGCATTTTGTACTTCTATGAATCCAATTGTATAGATTTTTTAACTACAAATGGTCCTAGTTATAACAACATAGTAGAATTGCTTGCTCTCAAATTTTTGTTGATTAATGATTTGGAAAATGGTATGCAGAGACTACAAGTGTTCGAGGATTCCATACTTGTGATTAACTAGTTGTGACTAAAATGAGATCCTAAAAGCATTATTCTAAGACCTATTTATGAGGAGTTGGAGAATATTGCTAGCCTCTTCCTGGGCATCTCATTTCAACATATATATCGAGAATGAAATATGCTAGCTGATCTTTTGTCAAAGCAATGCATTCAGTTGGGTGAAGGACAATGGAATAGTTGGGAGCTACAAAATGACAACCTTCTAGATCTAGTCTAGGACCCATTCTAGGATTATCTTCTTAACTATCTTGCAGTGGTATATATTACTACATTTTGGGGGGGTGAAATAGCCAATACAGTGGGCAATCTCTCTTTTTTTGTGGTGCATCTTTCAGGGTTATATATGTATAGTCATCTTATTCTAGTCTTCTTTTTGAATGGTCTATCCAAATTATGTCGATCTTAATTGAGGCTTATATTAAATACCCTTACATGTAATGAACCTAGTGTTTTATGAAAAATGTGGGTTTTTTTAATAAAATAGTTGCCATCTTTTTATGGGGAGAAAAATAATGATTTTACAATGTGTCATATAATGTTATATGCAATAGTTGGTGTATTGTATAATTAATGGTAAATACTAACTTTCAAAATCACTTAAGCATAGGTGGATTGTAAAATTGTTAACTTCATGCATAGGTATACGTGGATTTTGAAATCGTTACCTCCATGCACAAGTATATGTGGATTTTGAAATTGTTAGCTTCCATGATATTTAATTACTTTGAAATTGCTAGTTTAGATATTCAAATAGGTGGAGTTTAAAATTAGTCATGATTGAATTTAATGGAATTTTAATTTGAAATTATACACAGATACTTGTGTGTGCGTCCGCTTAATTGCACCGAGAGAGCTCTCTGGCCCAATATGGGGGAGATCCTGTTATGTTAGTCACGTTATGCTAGCCGACATAAATAAAAAAATATTAAATATTAAAAAGTAAAAATTAAAAAATATAAATTACGTATTGACTTAAATAAAATAAAATAAAAAATTAAACTAGTATATATCCATTTTAAATTGAGATGTATCAATTAAGGAGAGAGATCCAAATGGTAAAAAAATGTACACCTCAAGAAATTGGATCCCTCCGGGTTTAAAATGGGTCTATGCTAGTAATGTATCCAACTTCATTAATTTGGATGGGACATATAATTAGTTTTGCAATTCTGTAGAAAATGCCTTTAGACAAAAAATGATTTAAAACTTGAAAAAAAAATCTAAACAAAATAATATGAATAACAAAGAAAAGCTCACACAACCCTTGTTATAAAATTCTACTGAGACAACATTAAACATGTCTTTAATATTCAAAAATTATTGTAAAACATCATTAATTATTTTAAAACATCATTAATATTTTACCATGGACCATAGATCGAATCCAAAATACACCCATACATTATCAAATTTTGTCAAATTTCTTAGGAATACAATGCTTTATGTGATAGCAAAGGTCTGTGTCTGGGATGTAACACAACCTTCCATTTAATAGTGATCCCTAGTCTCACCAATTGAAACAACCACTATGCATGGACCTACTAAAAGGACTCCTCTAATCTTTCAAATCGACGTCGCCCAAAGACTGATTTGTAAGTAAACTCTCAAAGAATTTTTTTTGCCAAGAGGTAGTCATAATAATATTACTCATAGCTTGTTATGACAAGTTGCCATGCACAAGGTGATGTGCTTCCTACTGAAGATAAAGGAGCAAGTACGTACTCAATGGAAGTGTCTTTAAAATCATTTAAAATTATATGGATATAGGAGATAGATTAATTGATATGGATATTGAAAAATCAATGGAAGTGTCTTTTTATGTAGTTAAAATTGTTGAGTGCATTTTATTTATAGTTTCGTCTCTTGGGCTTTATTTTCAGCTAGTGCTCTTTTTTTAAGTTCTTTCCAATTTTATCGTCTTATTTTCATGTTTTTCCTCTTGCTATGGTAATAATTATGGTTGCATAATTTATATTTCTAGAGTAAGGATAGGTAGAAGTCTATTGCAATAAACACTATTCAAATTAATGCTAAAGGTGATGTTTATTTAGAAGATTATAGAATAATGAACTTTATATAAGTTGTTTATTTATTAAAATATGAAAGATATCATTACATGGATAGGTGTTTAGATATTATCTCATATTTTGGACTTAATTTTCGACTTCCTTGAGCAGATTAACTCAAGTGTAACAAGTGTATAGTAGAGATTCATTTCATGGTTTTCTTATCTTGTTTCTTATATTGTTATGCTTAAATTTATCTTAATTAAGATTTAAATAAGCTTCACTTAAGAATTCACTATTTAATTATTTATAAATCTATAATTCATTAAATCTTTATACTTCGTATCAATTTTTTTGTTTTTATTAAATAGTATTTGTTTTATGTTTTTTTTTCTTAGCTTAATATTTATGTTATACTTTAAATAGATATTTATAAGGATTGGGAATTAGTTTAATGTTTAGTATTTGTTTAACAACCACTAATCTCTACAAAACTAAGTGACTAGCTACATCTATCGATTTTCATCAATCACTTGACTTGTGGTTGGGCTAGTTTTATTATTTTCTCTATTATTTTTCTATCGGTGACCTCTGCAGTTTGTGGTACATGAATTTGGGGTCATGCCAAGGAAATATTTTATTTGTAAAGCTTGCTATAATGTGGTGGATTTTGTGATATAATTTATTTGACCATACTTTTATGGGGGAGGAGTGGGATTCTTCCTGGGTAGTGTTTCCCTTTATTTGTTAGGTCTCAACAATGGAAGGTAACTACTACTCTTCTTCATTCTGCTACTTTTGCTCAAATATTAGAATGCTCTTCCAAATTAAAATCCAAGACAAGCTATCAATGACATTTGGTACTTGTTTGAATGATATGATTAGTGATGCTACTATTATGAAGTCTATGAAATGGGTGAACCAACTGAGAGATCTTGGTAAGGATTTTGCAAGTTCTCTCTTGATTAATATTTAATTATTACTTTAAAGTTACACAAAACAATACACACAACACACACTTCAATGAAAGTGTAAACCATTATATACCAAATACACAAAGTTTACTTAGGTAAATACACACTTTAATGAAAGTTGAAACCATTACTTACCAAATACAAAAGGTTTGCTCGAGTGTATAGCATGTAAGGGTGAATATAGTAAATGTTATCTATATGACTTCTGTGATACTGAAAATTAAAGTTCCAAATGAAAATAATAGATACTTAGTCGAAACCATTAGTTACCAAATACAAAAGGTTTGCTCGGGTGTATAGCATGTAAGGGTGAATATAGTAAATGTCATCTATATGACTTCTGTGATACTGGAAATTAAAGTTCCAAATGAAAATAATAGATACTTAGACTTAAAATGGCCTCTAAACTCTGTAGTCCAGAAATCATCATACTATAATCAAATCAATATAAAGCACATCTAAAGTTTGGCTCATTAATTTGACTCAACCAAATGCATGAATATGAAGTTTCCTTTGTCTTAGTGAATGGCTTCAACAACTTCTACTATTTGATATTTTAATCAGTTGCCAAAAACACCATTGGGTAGAATATATATTTCAATTTGTTAGCACCATTGAATAACTTATTCCCCTCTAAGTTTCAATCTTAAAAACACCAAATTCCTAGCCAAAAAAAAAAATCAACTCTTAAAAATGAAAAAAACCCTATTTCTATCTTCTCCACATTAGGCCTCAGAGGTCTAATTCCATCCCCAGACATTCTGAATTAGGGGTTCCACTTTAAAATTTATTGTTAAAGTTTTCAATTAATGATGGCATTTACCTTTATTCACATTTTACTTTCATTTAACTTTTAATGTTGAATTTTAAATGAAAGATAGACCAATTCCTTTATTATACCTGTCGAAGGCCATGGCGGGTATATTGTATTCGATATGCAGTCAACTGTACATTAGTTTTGATTTTGACCATAAAATTTTCACTTTTCCATATAGTTTTACATTGTAGGTTTAATTAATTTAATTTATTAAAATATTAAAATTAATTTGCTAACCATATGATAGGTTGATCATATTGAAGTGTTATTGTGAGAGACCTACTTGCATATCCTAAGTTTTTGGCTACCATTGTACTGACAACCCTTGCCACCACCTCTGTCCCACTGGTACCGACAGCCCTGCCACCGCCTCTATCCTACTGACAGCTGCCTTTGTCCCACTGACAACCACTACCACTGCCTATGTCACCCCCACTGCCCCATGGCCAATGCCTACGTCACCCTCGCAACCTCTTCATAGTAACCGCAATTGCTTATGCTTCTTCATAGTTGGGCTCCTCATGGATTCAAACTTACATTTTAGGGGAGACATATCGTCTAGGTAAGAACATGAAAACTGCATTGCACATTCTTGGTTTTTGTTTGTAAAAATTTAAAATGATAAGATAGTGTTAAGAATCAGAATAACCTGTTTGTTTGGTTGTTTGCAGAAAATCAAAATGAGTATGAGCTAGGGTGTAATCATGCATGGCATTTGCTACAACTGTGCTTATTCTTGGAAATGGAGGATTGTTGGGTTCAATCTCATTGAAAATTTGCAAAGACAGGTAGTAGAAGCCCTTCACAATAAGGATTTTGTTGGCATCAAAATGTTGCTTCACATATGGGTACTTAACGTGAAGTCGTATGAAAAGTCCTCGTTTCCTGGGTAATACTTTCAATGTGAGGTTCCTCGTTAAGACTTTCATGTCCTTGCTTATGTTAAATGTATCAAATTCTTGGATGTTGTTTTTTGCATTTAGAAAAATCGTAAAAGGAAAATTTACAAAACTACCAAAAATAGAAAAATACATACTCTGATATCAAGGGTTTTGAGTAAGTTCCTTTCCCACGCACTATACATAGAAGTCCCTTAAGCACCTGTCCAGTTTCTTATTCTGCTGAAAAAATTTAGTGTTGTGTATAACAAAAATGTAAGAGAGATATTTACGTGATTATAGGATACTCTGTAGGTATATCATCATTCGACTCACATAGAAGTTTCTTTCCATCGAAGCATTACTCGACTTATAGAAAAACAGTCTTCAATCAGCTATTCTCTGCTCACAGTAAGCATGCTTATCCATACAACTAGAGGTCTATATTTAAATTGATGTCTCATCTAAGATCAAAGACGTTTCAAGATTTGTTGATTTTAACAATATAGCATTAACAATATTAAACATGTTTATGTTTAATGTGGTAAGTATGCTTATGCTTGCAACTAAAGGTCTATATCTAAATTCATGTCTATGCTTATGTCTGCTCCCATCGATTGGTTGGGTCGATGCACCTATGATACAAGACACCAACACATTTAAATGAATAAATGGAATTCATTAAAAGTAAACTATAGTCTAAAGGGGTAGACACACGATGAGAATGGGAGAAGGATTGATTTATGGCAGGACAGAGAGAATAATCTCTACTTTCCCTAGGATTTCTCACTGCACCATTGTTGTCCTCCAATGTGACCTGTAAGAAACCAATGAGGAACAAGTTAAACAAAAGTGGTAGTAAAATTATTGCACAAATTACGATTTATATAAATGACTAACTGAGAAGTAAAAACATTGCATTCAGTCGTTTTCTTACCTTAGGATATTTACTTGCCAATGTGACCGGCTCAATCGTTGAGCCAAGCAGGCAGACCTCGAAGATCTACCTTAGATCACCCCATAGCATAGGAGAATGACCTGTATATAGGTCGTGGGGTGCCTCTTCCACAGAGTCAAGGAAAATCATGAATCATAGAGCCATGTGACGATTGAAGCTAGTTTGACCAACCTTTTTCTCCATATGGGTGCTATAAGTTTTATATACCATCTACTAGGCTCTATGCGTGAAAAATAACAACACATATAATTATTTCACAGTAAATTAAACCTATAATGTAACCCTTCTTTATTATCTGATTTCTTATTTTTAAGAAGCAATTCTGGAAGTAGTTCACTGAACTATGTCTCTATGTTAACCATATTCTTGCGGCTATTGATATCCCGAGTTCAATTGATGGCCACAATGCACTATGAATTTACTTATGGCTATGGCTAATGCATTTACCTTTTTTTTACGGGTATTCACCTTACTGTGACTTTTTTCCCGATTTATTTTTGTATAGTTTTGGAATAATCATACCAAATCGCAATTCTAAGTGCAAGTGATTCCAATATTCAGTGATACAATATATGGCTTAGTTCCTACTCTCTACTTGATCATCACTAAAGCTACACATCATTTGTTTCACAGTGGCTTGTTTGTTGTTTGTAGATGCACATATGGTCGAGTGCAAGTTAGCATTAAAATTTTCAGACATACCTATGGAAAAAATTAAATTTGACATTCCAAGTATTCTCGTAAGGATGGTACATAGGTCGTTTGCATTTGTAAAAGCATTTCCACTTGTAATGCATGCAACTTGGCTAGGTGGACACTGTTTGAATTATGTAAAAGCATTGCCACTTGTAATGCATGCAACCTGGATAGGCGAACATTGTTTGAATTATGAGGGTGATAGGTTTTGCTTTTGATTTTAATGCACAATTATAATTCCTTATCGAAGAATTTCCACTTGTAATGTGTCAATTATCACCTTACGTAGGCACAGTCAGGGTACTTGGCGCGTTGTGGTCATCGAAAACTCCTGCCTAGTTAACCACTCACTAACCCACGTCAATATACGTGTTTGGTGAATATGCATCAACATGCATTTATCTTATCATGAGTTGTTGGAAAAAAAATTCTCATCAAAAGATCGGGTTAATTAGCTCAGCTACCGTTATCCTAATTCTCAGTCGGGAAGGTGAAGTAAACTATGCCATGGGTGGTGAATTAAGAGCCTTTATTTTGAGAAGTCGTTGTGGTCAAGTAACATGTTATAAACAAATGCATCACTACCTGCATTTTTAGAAGTGGTTGTGTTAAAGGTTGTTGTATACAATCAAGTAACACGTTATAAACAAATGCATCACTTCATTCTTGTTATTGATTAATTCATAGCCATCTGATATTAAACATATATATTACTTTATGTCCTGACCAAATAATTGCATAGAGTTTGAACATATAGTTAATGACAAAAATACATAGCAATTGAGATAATTTCACTTACCCAATTTATCGGCAGGGATCAGTTGCCATGCAACCTTGATTATAACATACTTTCCTTAACTTTTAAGAAATAAAATTAACAATTAATGGCGATTCCCAAGGAAGACGATTTTTGCANAGGTATCAGTTGCCATGCAACCTTGATTATAACATACTTTCCTTAACTTTTAAGAAATAAAATTAACAATTAATGGCGATTCCCAAGGAAGACGATTTTTGCATGTGCATTTTTCAAGGTCCTTTTTGAACCATTTAAGTGAACTTATGGGCCCAAAAAGGGGGTATTCTGGTAGCCTTCGGAATTTGTTTCCACATTTTAGGCATTTCAGGCAATGGAATTAGTTTCATGTTGTTCTTTACAAAGAATGAGGAAGCCAACTTTGGGATTCTATATTTCTCTTATGTGTATTTCTTCATAGAGACACCATCACAAGGCTAGCTTTGTTTAGTCACGAGTATTACCCACATTATTGAATACCACATGCTCTCTTTTTTAAAAGTTATTTTCATGTTATTCACTGAAACGAAGAGATCCCTATTCTCACCAAAATATAAGGACCTTAGTTTATGATTGCAATCCATAAAGTAAACCACGCTCTTTTTTCTAAGAAAAAAATTGCATATCACATTTCATAAATTTTATCAGCAAGCATAATATGCATTACCAGTCGATCCTATGAACCCATAAAAAAGTATGGAAAGGTAAAAAATCCAAGTCAGAATGAAAAAAACATTGAAGAAATGAAAACAAGTTAAAAAGAGAGTTTTTACTTAATAATAAATAGCAGAGAGAGAGTTATTCAATTTACTTTACTGCTTTTAAGCCAATAAACCTAAAACTCAATTGAATCACTTCATCTATCAAAATCTAATTTGGCTCCTTTTTGCAGCACAACTATTAATTTCATCCAATCGAAGTAGCAGTTGAGGAATGTTTCATGAAAGTTTATCTATAATACTTTCATCTGACTTAGATGATTTCTAGTAGTTAGACTGTTTGATCATTTGCATATCTACCTTTTTCAAAGGATGCAAGGAATTAATGGTGGCTTGCCAAGTTAGTGAATGAGAATAGATAATATATCCCCACCAAGATTCAAGTCTTACTAAGTGACATGTTAGTGCTTGTGCTCGCACTTTTGGGTGCATATGCATACAACCGAATTTAAGGCCAAGTGAGAATCCTGGGAAATTATGGAAGAATAAATACCCTATTCACAGTTGCTTGGCTAAATGAAATTGAATTTAAGGAAACTAAATTTAATAGTGTTGATGTCTCCCTCATAATGCTAAGTTTGAGTCTGTTAGCCTAGTTGTGATAAAATAAAGACAATTCAAAAAAATATGCAAGGATAAAATATTCATTCACTTGTACATGTCATATTAAAGGAATGCAAGAATTAAGAAGTAAATAATTTTGGTTTTTGTTACCAATATGGCTTTAAATGATCTTTTATTTTTGCATTCCCATTAATGTGATCTTTTTAGCAGATCAGTTACCTTGTATCATACATTTTAATAGATCATCTACCTTGTATCATACATTACTTTCTGTTTTGTTTATTTTATTTAGCTCATTTTTAATTAGGCATTGTATCTACTCAAGCAATATTTGACCTATATTTTCTATGTTTTACACAATTTTTTCTGTACTTTGTCAAACCAGTAGCTGAACTATGGTGTGTATGCTTGAAATTATAAATAGTGTAGTCATTGTGTCTCTAACAAACCAATAAGTTGGATTAGAATTATCCTTATGTGGCACCAACTAAAATTTTAGTAGCAACGACATAATTCTTTATGTTTATTTTATGATCTATCAAAATATAACAAGGGAAAAAAATATGGCTTCTTCCCTCTTTGTTATGGATATGGAGGACCTTCTCATTTCTTTGTTGGCCTTATATGGACACAAGATAAGTGAGAATACACCATATATCTCATGTGGCCTATCAATTCTTTTATTTTGAAATAAAAGAAAAATCAAAGTGTCTTGCTATGTGGTTAAAATTGTTGATTGCATTTTATTTCTAGTTCTGTCTCTTTGGTCTTATTTTGAGCTAATGTTCTTCCTTTGAGTTCATTCCAAATTTATCGTCTTATTTTCATGTTTTTCCTCTTTCTTTGTAATAACTTTTGTGGAATAATTTTTCTTCCCATGGTAAGGATAGGCGGTGAAGGAGAACAAGCATGTTACCTTGAGCAAACACTATTTGAATCAATGGTGAAGGTGATGTTTATTTAGAGGATTCTATAATAATGAACCATATATAAGTTGTTCATTTATTTTAAAATATTATGAAAAATATAATTTTATTTTGTTCTATGTTATATTTCTATCGATGGCCTCTACGATTATGGTACATGAATCTGGGGTTGGGTTGGGTAACGATTTTATTTGTAAAGCTTATTATAGTATAGTGGATTTTATGATATCATTTATTTGGCAAGGGTTTTATGGGGAAGGAACGAGATTCTTCCTAGGAAGTGCGGCCCTTTATTTGTTAGTTCACAACAACGGAAGGTAACTACTTCTCTTCTTCATTCTATTAAGTTTTCTATAATATTCTAATGCTCTTTCTAGGAAAAATCCATCATAAGATACCGATGACATTTTGCACTTTTTTTTAATGATATATCGGGATGGTACTATTCTCAAGTCCATGAAGTGGGTTAGCCAACTCACATATCTTGGTAAGGACTTTGCAATTTTTCTCTTTGATTAATATTTCATTGTTACATTAAATTTATAGAAAAATCATAAGGACGTAAAGCTATAAGATACATACAGTGCAATGCAGATAAATAATGGTTTAGGAGCCTTCCACATTGAAGACATCCAATCCGTCCTTTGTGCTAGAATCTAAGTTTTGGTTGCATACTACTTGAAACTATGACATGTGTCTTCATTTGACTTAAAGAATTTTGTATATATATATAATTAGAATTGGTTTAATAATATTAGTATATTATATTTTAAGTACTTTCATTATAAAAGTTTTGTAATATAAATAAGTATATACAAAGTAGTGTTTTTGCGAAGTAGCCATTTTAATTATGTCGAGAAAAAATCAAGTAAAGTGAGAATCTTTCTATCTTTCCATGTATCGGATATTGCCCATATTATTTCAATGGTGAAGTCTTTGTTTTTTTATGGAATTGTTATGATAATTGAAATCCGAATTCAGACATTTCATTTATGAGCTTGATAGAAGGCATTATGTATGCATTAGTCGTTGCAAGAGGTGCTTGTGTTTATTTTCATTAGTGTACATTTTTAGAGCTTAAGTTTAGAAAGTTTTTAGTAAGCATAGGATATCATTTATAGTCCTCATAAATGCAAAGATGAAAGGGCTTCTTTTTGTTGAGCAAGGTTGTCATTGATGACAAAACCATTAATGAATAAAGTATAATAAAGGTTGATGACATGGCAAGTAGGACATTGGATATGGGCATTGGAATACCAAATGGTCCAAATGACCCATCCTGTGGTCATTTTTGACTTGATAGGGTCATGGAACCCTTGGAGATGGTCATAGGGAATAGGAAGGTTTGGTAACCACATACATGGTGGTATGATAGATTTCACTTGATACTCAAAGTCTAAGTGAGGGGATTGAAGTCCATAGAAATCATCTGGTTCAAATATTAAATGATGTCTTGAAAGAGTCCTTGAAACCCTTGCATGTGGTGTCCTTGGGTCTTAAACCCACACACTTGGAATTTTGTTGATGATTTAATGAACATGTTAAAGATCTTGATACTCCACATTGATGGATATAAATACATTACACCTTGGATCATTTAACTGAGCCATGGAAACATTGATGTGAATATAAAAGGACAAATCCCTACATTATGGATGCGTGTTGCCCCTTCTTCTTAACATGGCAGTGATAGTGTGGCAATGAAGAAATGCTTTTAAGGATGATGTGGATGAAGGACAACCCCAAAAAAAGGAATTAAACCATATCCTAGCATGTGGGTTGTTGCTTATATTATGGATTGAAACTCTTAATACAAAAATTATCATGACAAGTTGACCAGCTAAAGTAAAAGGCATTAATTAAATTATTAATTATTTAATGACATGACGACCCATATTTTTTTTCTACATTGAAACTAGTATAAATATTAGTGAAAACGCCATTCAAAAGATAAGGTGATTGAGGACATTGGCTCTAAGAGTTTTGGGTGAAGAAATTGTACATAGGTTGCTGCAATTGAGGAGAAAGATACATGGCTCTGTGATTTTCGGATGTGTGTCTTCTGAGTGAAGATATCTGAGGCAGAGCAGACACTTTTAAGATTGTTATGTAGTATTTACATAAGAGTACAGATCATATTGAGGGAAGATTTGGAGTATAGTGGAGCAGACTTAGTGAATCAATCCTAAGTTTCGTGGCTAAAAGGGATAGAGAAATATTTTTCCCATGTATTCCTCCACCGTCACTAGTAGAGTTCCTTCAAGTTCATATGAAGATGGAGAAGCCTTTGCCATCACAATGGCTCATTTGGGACTCTTGTTCCACATTCTTGCAGCTGATTAAAACCTTCATTCAAGGTTGATTCTTCAATATCCTTATGACTCGCTTGGGGTCACCTATTCTCAAGCATTTTCAGTCTCTTTCAGGCATGGCATCCTGTTTGGTTTGAAGTTCAAGTCTGAAGAGCACCATTCCCTCTCCCATCAATGCATTTTAGTTGTTCTACATGGTCTAAGGATTCATTATGCAGTTGTTCCTGAGTTGGTTGAGCACATTCCACTTCTTCCCAAGAAGAAGATTCCTCTAGACATTTTCATTTAGTTTGGAGTATATGCAGATTTTGTTTCTATGTCATAATCCATTTTTAGGGGAGGTTTTGTCCCATGAGGTCTTCCTCCTTACCTCTGTTGCGTGGATGAATAAAATTTGTAAAAGGTGACTTGTGCCTTAGTTTTCAAGGCCTCAAAATCATTAGAAGTACTAATTCTAGATTAAGGGGGGGTGTTGGAGCAGTAATACATCCTTAGTACATATTTTAGACATTAGGCTAACTTCATTTTCTTGAATTCCAATGATATCATATGGTTTAGAATTAGGAGAGTTAATTCTGCAATATATCTGGTTATTTTGGCATGTTCACACATACAATAGTGCCCTAGTTGGTCAACCCAGCCAATGTGCACCCGCATTAATGCATTGGGGAGCTACCTCCTTGATTTGGGGGATACAGGTTTGACCAAGTGTGCTAGTGGTGTATTTGGCCTATTTTAGCTCTCCAGGGAGCATTTATTAACACCTAGAGCCTCCCACTCACGTCTATCTTCTCAACCACGCATGCCTTGGACTCTTTAATGACTCAACACACTTCACCAATGTTCAAAACTTGGTTCGTGACTATTTGGGTTGAGTTGGGTCGCCATTGGTCCACCTAGGGGGGATTGAGGTCAAATCTCACCATGACACATATACCACTCCAATTGGATTCTAGAGCCTCATGAATTTGTTTAATGTACTAAAAATATGTATCATACACATATTCAAGGTGTGTTGTAATATAATGGTTTGATATTAGCACCTTTCACATGTGTTATTCCAACTATTTCAGTTTCTTTGTTTTCTCTTGCATATTTTGTCAAACACTTTGATGGTGAAATTGTTCTAGCTCCTAGATCGAATTTGAGATGCAATTCTCTCACATGGTATCAGAGCTATTTGGAGCTGTAACAAATCTTGTGAGGTTGAGTTGTTGTTTAGGGCATATTTCCAATTTATGTGAGTGTTTTTCATTGCAGGTTTTTACAACAACTTCATGGATTCAAAAGTTGTTCCTCTCCTTTTCCCACTCAACTATTATAAATGGAAGTCGAAGATGTGTGCATATATCAAGAGGCAATGTCTCTATGATGTATCCATTGGTGCTGTGAGAGAACCAAAGTCCTGTGAAGAGAAGGATGCTTGGCTTAATGACAATGATAGAGCCTATGGAACTATGTGTCTAGCTATACCTCCTAAAATCCGCTACCTCCTTGATTCTGATGATTACCCATTCGAGATTTGGAGAAATCTAGATGAAGCTCTTGGCATGCAGCAAGAAGATGTGAGCTATATGGAGAGAAAGAAAATGGGAACTTCCTTATGTTTTATTTCTCCTATGATCTCAACCTCATGCATTTCTCAAGAAGTTGTTTGAAATGAAGAAGAAGAAGTAGCCAAAGATTCAGCAATCCAACTCAAGTTTCTTCCTCTGTGGCTTCCTCTCCTTGTCAAGAAGCTATGTTTCATGAAGAGATCATATGATTTGCTACCATCACTACTGCTGAAGATTTATCTATCCATTCTACACCCTTCTCCTCTATGTCTTTTGTTATGAATGAGGAAGATGTATTGCTAGTTGATGTTCATAGCGAGCCTTCTCTAGAATATGGGTTTTCTTCACATGAGTGTATTGATTCGAAATATGGAGAGGTTTGGATGTCAATTGAAGATATCTCATTTCTTCACATTATTTTTCCCATGTGTTCCTCCACCATCACTAGTAGAGTTCCTTCAATTTCATTTGAAGATGGAGAATCCTTTTCCATCACAATGGCTCATTTGAGACTCTTGTTCCACATTCTTGGAGTTGATTACAACCTTTATTCAAAGTTGATGCTTCAATATCCTTATGACTCGCTTTGGGTCACCTATTCTCAAACATTTTTAGTCTCTTTCAGGCATGGCATCCTGTTTGGTTCAAAGTTCAAGTCTGAAGAGCACCATTTGCTCTCCCATCAGTGCATTTTAGTTGTTCTACATGGTCTAAGGATTCATCATGCAGTTGTTCCTGAGTTGGTTGAGCACATTCCACTTCTTCCCAAGAAGAATATTTCTCCATAAATTTTCATTTAGTTTGGAGTATATGCAGATTTTGTTTCTATGTCAGAATCCATTTTTTTTGGGAGGTTTTGTACCATAAGGTTTTCCTCCTTACCTCTGTTACATGGATCAATAAAATTTGTAAAAGGCAACTTGTGCCTTAGTTTCCAAGGCCTTAAAATCATGATAAGTATTAATTATGGATTAAGGGGGGATGTTGGAGCAAGAATACATCCTTACTACATAGTTTATACCTTAGGATAACTTCATTTTCTTGAATTCCATTGATATCATATGGTTTAGACTTAGGAGAGTTAATTCTGCAATATATCTGGTTATTTTGGCTTGTTCACACCTACAACAATGCCCTGGTTGGTCAACCCAACCAATGTGCACCATCATTAATGCATTAGGGCACTACCTCCTTGATTTGGGGGATACAAATTTGACCAAGTGCGCTAGTGGTGTATTTGGCCTATTTTGGCTCTCCAAGGAGAATTTATGTCCACCTAGAGCCTCCCACTCACCTCTATATTCTCACCCACACATGAATTGGAGTATTTAATGACCCAACACACTTCACCAATGTTCACACCTTGGTTCGTGACTGTTTGGGCTGATTTGTGTCTCCATTGGTCCACCTAGGGGGGATTGAGGTCAAATCTCACCATGATACATGTACCACTCCAATTGGCTTCTAGAGCCTCATGAATTTGTTCAATGTACTACAAATATGTATCATACACATATTCAAGGTTTGTTGTAATATAATGGTTTGATATTAGCACCTTTCACATGTGTTATTCCAACTATTTCAATTCCTTTGTTTTCTCTTGCATATTTTGTCAAACACTTTGATGGTGAAATTGTTCTAGCTCCTAGATCTAATTTGAGATGCAATTCTCACATGGTATCAGATATAGTTGGAGCTGCAACAAATCTTGTGAGGTTGAGTTGTTGTTTAGCGCATATTTCTAGTTTATGTGAGTGCTTTTCCTTGCAGGTTTTTACAACAACTTCATGGATTTGAAAGTTGTTCCTCTCCTTTTCCCATTCAACTATTCTAAATGGAAGTCAAAGATGTGTGCATATCTTAAGTGGCAATGTCTCTATGATGTGTCCATTGGTGTTATGAGAGAACCAGAGTCTTGTCAATAGAAGGATGCTTGACTTAATGACAATAATAGAGCCTATGGAACTATGTGTCTAGCTATACCTCCTACAATGCGCTACCTCCTTGATTCTTCTGATTACCCATTCGAGCTTTGGAGAAATCTAGATGAAGCTCTTGGCATGCAGCAAGAAGATGTGAGCTATATGGAGAGAAAGAAAATGGGAACTTCCTTATGTGTCCTTTCTCCTATGATCTCGACCTCATGCATTTCTCAAGAATTTGTTCGAAATGAAGAAGAATAAGAAGTAGCCAAAGATTCAACAAATGATCCAACTCAAGTCTCTTCCTTTATGGCTTCCTCTCGTTGTAAAGAAGCTATGTTTCATGAAGAGATCATACAAGTTGCTGCCATCACTATTGTTGAAGATTTATCTATCCATTCTACACCCTTCTCCTCTATGTCTTTTGTTATGAATGAGGAATATATATTGTTAGTTGATGTTCATAGAGAGCCTTCTCTAGAAGATGGGTTGTCTTCACATGAGAGTATTGATTTGAAAGATGGAGAGGTTTGGGTGTCAAGTGAATATCTCTCATTTCTTCACACTACCTTTCCCATGTATTCCTCCACCATCACTAGTAGAGTTCCTTCAAGTTCATCTGAAGATGGAGAAGCCTTTGCCATCACAATGGCTCATTTGAGACTATTGTTCCATATTCTTGCAACTGATTACAACCTTCATTTGAAGTTGATGCTTTAAGATCCTTATGAGTCGCTTGGGGTCACCTATTCTCAAGCATTTCCAGTCTCTTTCAAGCATGGCATCTTGTTTGGTTTGAAGTTTAAGTATGAAGAGCGCCATTCGCTCTCCCAGCAGTGCATTTCAGTTGTTCTACATGGTCTAAGGATTCATCATGCAGTTGTTCCTGAGTTGGTTGAGCACATTCCACTTCTTCCCATGAATAATATTCCTCCATAAATTTTGATTTAGTTTGGAGTATATGCATATTGTGTTTCTATGTCATAATCCATTTTTTAGGGGAGGTTTTGTCCCATGAGGTTTTCCTCCTTACCTCTGTTACATGGATCAATAAAATTTGTAAAAGGTGACTTGTGCCTTAGTTTCCAAGGCCTCAAAATCACGAGAAGTACTAATTTTGGATTAGGGGGAGGATTTGAAGCAACAATACATCCTTAGTACATAGTTTAGACCTTAGGCTAACTTCATTTTCTTGAATTCCAATGATATCATATGGTTTAGATTTGGGAGAGTTAATTCTACAATATATCTGGTTATTTTGTCTTGTTCACACCTACAACAACACCCTAGTTGGTTAATCTAGCCCATGTGCACCCTCATTAATGCATTGGGGTGCTACCTCCTTGATTTGGGGGATCCAGGTTTGACCAAGTGCACTAGTGGTGTATTTGGCCTATTTTGGCTCTCCTAGGAGCATTTATTGCCACCTAGAGCCTCCCACTCACCTCTATCTTCTCACCCACGCATTCCTTGGAGTATTTAATGACTCAGCACACTTCACCAACATTGACACCTTGGTTCATGATTGTTTGGGTTGAGCTGGGTCTCCATTGGTCCACCTAGGGGGGGTTGCAGTCAAATCTTACCATGACACATGTACCACTCCAATTGGATTCCAGAGCCTCATGAATTTGTTCAATGTACTAAAAATATGTATCATACACATATTTAAAGTGTGTTGTAATATAATGGTTTGATATTAGCACCTTTCACATGTGTTATTCTAGCTATTTCAGTTTCTTAGTTTTCTCTTGCATATTTTATCAAACACTTTGATGGTGAAATTGTTTTAAATCCTAGATCTAATTTGAGATTCAATTCTCACAAGACTAATAAATGTATGGGAGAGATCAAGTAGGACTATTGGAATACTTTGAAGAACATATTGCAGTGTGTTGGAGAACTCTTGTTAGTTAGAGCTTACGGAAACAAGGAGGTTGGAGCCTCCCATCAGTTGTAGCTTATTCATTAGAAGATTGAAGTTTCATTGTACTTCATATCAAATTATATATAATAAAGTTTACAATACTTATATTTTCATGCGTCTCTTATGATTTAATGACATGTTTGATTAACGAATGTTGATGTACTTGGTAGAATGCACATGATGATCATTGTTTAAGTTTGAATAATTGAATTTTTTAAAAAGTGCTAGCACACTGATTCATCCCCCCTCTCAGTGTGCCATTGTGTCCAATAATTGGTATCATAGAACTTCACCACAAGCCTAACTAGGTTGAAGGATATCCGTGTTCACACACAATGGATGAACAATCATTTCGCTCAATGAATGGAGTGCCCTTATTTGATGGGACAAACTATGCTATATGGAGTATACGAATGAAGCGGTGCCTAAAGAAAGTAGGAGTTGGCATACATAATTCAGTGATCACTTCCTATACCCCACCAAAGAAAGTGAAAACCATAGCTCACATGGATGCAAGGAAAAATAACTCAATGGAAATGGAGACAATTCTTGATGGATTGGTAGACTCAATAAAAGAGAAGATAGGACAATGCATCTCAACAAAAGAACTATGGCTTAAATTGAAACATCTGTACTCAGATGAAGGACTACAAATAACAACTATCTTTGTTGAAGATTCAGTGCAAGACTCATTCAACCCTGAAGAAAGGAAGATGGACTGGGAAGGATAACTCACTTGTGCTCTAGAAGAATTAGAGAAGTCAAGGAAGGAAAATGAGTGGTTCAAGGAAAAACTGCTAAGATATGAAGATAATCCAAATGTTGAAGTACCAAAAGATGCACTCAAAAATATTTAAAGAAAGGTTCTGCATGCTCTTGAGGAACTAAAGAAACACAAAGAAAAGAATGTGATGCAACAAAAACTATTAGAAAAATATGAGCAAGAGAAACATGAAGAGAATGAAAAGGCCACAAAGATTATTGTTGATCTGAAACACCAAGTTTAAGAAACTACAAGAATGAAGGAGATTGTAACTAGTCAACTAAAAGATAAGGATGAGATATGCCAAGAAATAGAAGACAAAATTGATTTCTTAAAAGGTGAATTAGAAAAAATAGCTAAAACAAACATGGAGCAATCCCTAGAAGTTACTATTCTCAAAGGTCAATTGGAAGAGGTCAAGAAAACCGTAGAATCTGAGCTACTGGAACAAAATAAAATTACTCAAGCAAAATAGCTCGAGATCATTTCTCTGAAAGAGGAAATAAAAAAGACAGTTGCTAGAAATTTGAAGTTTAATAAGAGTTAATTAAATCTATATGACATCCTCGGCTACTAGAGATCACCACATGTCAAGACTAGGTTAGGTTATGATAAAGAAGAAATCATTGAAGAATTCAAACTCCCAGAGATGAAGATTGAAAATAATCCTAAGATTTATGCAGATATCCTAAAGAGTCTTAAGCATGGTGAAGAAATAAATAAAGAATATACTCAAACCTAACAAAACAAGGAAGCTTCTCTAGAACAAGGAAGATCCAGCCATCATGATCGGCGAAGAAGGTATGAAAAAGAATTCTATGGTTATTGTTATTCTTGCAATAAGTTTGGACATAGGGTTGTTGATTGCAGATCTTGGGATAGATCCACTCAGTCTAGAACTACATGTATAAGTACTTATGTTCATTGTTGCAATTGTTATCATTATGGTCATATAGAAAGGGATTGAATAAATATGTTGAACAACATCATTGAATGCTATAGTTGTCGCTTATATGGGAACATTACAAGAGATTGCAGGAAAAGGATCAACAAAGTATGGAGAAGGAAATAACGAGTTCACGCTATTGAAAAATAATTGCATAGAGAAGAAAAAGGAATGGAGACATGTCAGCTAATCCTAGTTGAGAATGATGGTAAGATGAAAGAGGAAAAGATCCAAAATCTATATGTTACAGTGTCCAAGAATAAAGTTGATTTGTGCAAGGAATATAGCTACCATATGGAAATCCAAACTTAAGGTATTTTCAAAGATATTAACACACCTTGAGTCCATGAAATTTGAAGGATGGACTCAAGAGTAAAAGATGGTTTCTCCAAACAACGAAACAGGTCCTAGGATTGTGATTGCAAATATTGATAGAAGAAAGACTAATGCAAGGAAATAATACAGTTGGCATATCGATAGGGGGAGAAGTATGAAAGCAAATAAAGTCATGAAGCTTTGTGATGTTGTATTGATGCATGTTTACCTTTTACTAGATCACTATTGATACAGTTATTACAACATTAATTAAATTGAAGAAGACATGAGGAAGCCACAACAGACTTGAGGATTTTGAGAATTCAAGTGAAACTTTGGGTGAATTGTTCAAATTGGTAAGGATGTCTGCAATAGTTTTTAAAAGTGCACACACTTGGAGAAAAATGTTATGCCAACACATTGAAGAATATGCCCACAGGAATATAGGAAGCCCGCAAGAATTGATACTAGCAATAAAATAACACGCCCGTAGCTAGTGAAAGATACTCATATGTAAGAAAGAATTATTTTCACAAGTGTTCACAAGTATTAAGGCATACATAAGAAAAATGTCCGAATCAATTGGAAGTATGCCTGCTATGCATGATGAAATGTCTCCAAACGTTTGAATACATGCACACAAGCATGTATGAAGTGATAAACTGCCTGCATTTTGTGAAAACAATGCCTGCAATCTCAACTAAAATAGTTGCAGGATGAGTAAAATACACGAAGGACAAGAGGAATGCATGCATGATCTAGGAGAGCTTCTTAACATAGTCAATATGCACGCACATAGAGGACTGTGTGAAGAAAATGATCACTTTACAACTAAAAATGCTAATTAATACCTGCAACTAGAATGAAATGGCCACAGGAGTAGTGTAAATGTTTGTAATGTCCACCAAAGGAAGTAAATATGCCCACATAATAAGTGAAATGCTCACAAATTTTAAGATATCAATGAGTTCTTAAATTCATAGTCAAAGGGGGAGATTAGCTCAGAAAAAAAAGACAATTTTGTATAGAAAAAACATAGAAAAGAAAGTTCAGATATCTATTATGTCCCCTTGGAAAGCATCCCAATTTATAAATTGTTCAACCCTATTTTTTAGGCTCAAAAGACAGTCAAAGCAATAAGAAGGCTTCAGACAAAGAAAAAAGAATCCAATATAAGAGTATTGATTGATAGGGAGAGAGATATTATAAAAGAAGAAGCAGACACTTCGGCATGATTTCAAGCAATAGTCAAGAATACATTTTTTTGGTTTAGCTAAGTGTTTGATGCTTTGTCACTAATGTCAAAGAGGGAGAGAAATTGAAGAAGGTTTCCATCCATGACAAACGAGGAGTTTGTTGAGAAAGGTTGTCATTGATGACAAAATCATTAATGACAAAGGTATAATAAAGGTTGATGACATGGCAAGTAGGACATTGGAATACCAAATAGGCCAAATGACCCATCTTGTGGGAAATTGTGGCTTGATAGGGTCATGGAACCCTTGGAGATGGTCATAGGGCATGGGAAGCTTTGGTAACCACATACATGGTGGTATGATAGACTGCACTTGATACTCAAAGTCTAAGTGATGGGATTGAAGTCCATAGAAATCATTGGGTTCAAATATTAAATGATATCTTGAAAGAGTCCTTGAAACACTTGCATGTGGTATCCTTCCGTATTAAAACCACACACTTGGCAGTTTTTTGATGATTTAATGAACATGTTAAATATCTTGATAAGCCACGTTGATGGATATAAATACACTACACCATGGATCATTTAATTGAAACATGGAAACATTGATGTAAATATAAATGGACAAATCCCTACATTATGGATGCTTGTTGCCCCTTCTTCTTCACATGGAATTGATAATGTGGCAATGAAATTTTTTTTTAAGGATGACGTGGATGAAGGACATCCAAAACAATAAAATTATTTTGATTGGATTAGACATGAATTTATTTTTCTGACTATGGGGAAAATGGGTTCTCAATTTTTTTTATAAATTGGATAAATGTTTGCATAAGTAACTCTTGGACTTCTCCATTTATTAATGGAAGACCTGCATACTTCATCAAAATGTTGAGGGGGATTCGACAAGGATTCCCTTTATCGCCCTTTCTCCACATAATGGTGGCAGACTCTTTGAGCAGAAGGATGAACATGTTGATGCAGGAGGGCACAATCCCAAGTTTGTTGATTACCAGAGGAGTTGATCCAATAAATCATGCCAAAGTTGTTGATGAAACCATCCTTTTATGAAGTTCCTTGGTCAATTTATATAAATTCTTCAAATATAACCTAGATTTCTTTCTTTCTTCTTCAGGGGGGAAAGAAAACTTAGAAAAAAGTTGTATCTATGGATTTAATTGCAATCCTAAAGTATTAAGGGAAATTTTTATGGTCTTAAGGTGTAAGGTAGAAGTGGAATGGAACTCATTTAGATATCTTGGTGTCCCGATAAGAAATAAATAAACAATCTCCAAGATGTGGAATCCAAATCTGCAGAAAATCGAGAATAAAATGCAGTTCTTAGGAATAAGATGGCTTAATATAGTAAGGAAATTTATTCTCATTAAATCCATTGTCTTGTCTCTCCTTATCTTAAACAGTGCAATTCTTTTGGAACCCAAAATAGTTATGAATAGTATAAGCATGGAAATTAGAAATGCCTCTAGAAGGGAGGGAAAACATAAGGGAAGAAGTTTCATTTAAAAAATTGGAACATAGTTAAATGCCCAAAATTGAATGAAGAGCTTGGAATTAGGGAAGAGCAACTGATGAAAGCAGCAATGGGAGAAAATAACGTTTGCATAATGATTGCGGGGAGAAAGGAGTGGTGGGAAGAAGTTTTAAGAATAAAATACATAAGGAGGTCGAGACTGAGAAGTGTTGATCATGATTGGGTAGGAAAGGGTACAAGTATATGGGATCTATGTAAAGCCTCAATTGGTACAATAAGAGAGAAGACTTATTGGATCCCCAGGAATGGAAATAAAATAAATATATGGGAGGACAAAATTCTAGACATCCAAAACTTGATTCTATTAGAGGTATGGAAACACTTCACCAATGGATGCAAGATCAAGAATTGATTAACCTTAGTTATTTAACAACCTAGGCAAGTTCTGGAGAGTGGAAAGGATGGAAGGATTTGAACCCGCCAAAAGAAGCTAGAGAAGTAATATAGAACCTTTAGGAAGAATATCCAAGGGAAATCTGTAGAGGCCCCTACTGGGTCTCCTTTAGTATTTATTTACACTCAAGAATTTAACTATATATACATATACAGTTTAAAAATCAAAATGTTGTTTTATCTATTCTAACAATTTACTGTTTTAATTGTGCAGGTAGCAAGGATGATCACAACATATAAACCTTTAATATTTAAATAAACAGAATTGCCATCTAAACCTGGAAAATACCTGTAGATAGCTAGTAGATCCACCGTTGTTGGTGTCCTTGCTTGCCGTTTCTCCTAGCTTTTTCCTGCAGCCAAAAGTCCTTCCCAAGCTCTGAAACTCAACCAGCCCAAACTAGTTTTGCCACCCTGCCAACTGGCGAGGTCTCGCCGACCACCCAGCTCCAAAGGTACCCCTTTGGACCCCCGAGCCCAAACCGAGTACAAGGCCCCCAGCTGTTGTATCCCTTCAAAATCTCCAACAAGAAACCCTTCTTTGCAGCTTTCTCTCCCAAACTCTCCAAAAAAAAACTAAGCATAAGAATCCCCCCTTTCTCCTCCCTCATTTCTCCCTTTTATCTCCATTTTCTTCAACCTCCCCCATTACTACCCCTATCTTTATCATCAATTCTATCCAACCCCCATCCACCTTCCATCTACCATTTGAGCCCTCAATTTGGACTTTGGTTAATTTGAA
>LPNX010898411.1:2643-39813 GCA_001517045.1 Pseudotsuga menziesii
GGATAGGATTGGACGTGACGGCGGAGAAACGGACGGGCGTTCGTAGTTGACGGAAAATGGAGAAACGGACGCGGTTTGCGACGGGGCCGGGAACGGAGAGGAGGGGTCGCCGGCGGTGGTCAGAGCGCCGGCGCGACGGTTGCCGCCGGGCAAAATCGTCGCGTCGGTAGCCCACTCCCTTGATATATAATTACTATATATATATTTTTATTGTATATTTTTGAAAAGATATTAACATTATTCAACAATGATTGATGAATATTTCATTTAATTCTTGCACATAAAACGACATCTTTAATTTCTCTTGTGCTTAATAATGATAAGTGAACATGTCTTTATGACAATTATATTGGGACATATCATTATCGTCACGACTCACGATCAAACAACTAGAACACATGAGATTCCCCTTTACTTTTTCAAAAGATCTCATTGTGACTCTTCTCCTTATTTTGGTACAAATGTCCAGTCTTCACATGTATCATGTCCCACCACTCTAAACATATGCACATGCATCGCATAACCATTTCATATATATGACGTATGCTTCTCTAACTCATAATGGAATCTACAAATATTAACTTGTCCCCTAATGTTGGTATCACTAACACAAAGTGCACTTATTAGTCTCTTCCTTTGCTCGCTAGGACTATACAAATAATTTTGGCGCAAGTTACATTAGTTTTTACATTGGAAATTTATTTAATTATTTGTCTCTTTTTTCTTTTTTAGCTTTTTGGTTTCCAGTTCATCATAATGTTTCACTTCTTATTTGATTTCTTTTTGAGGCAAGCATTTTTAAAATATTATGATATCTTAAGTTTTATTTATTGTAATAGGTTGATATTCTAGGTTTATTTTTAGTTTGCAGTGTGGTATGTTTTTTTTTAATTGGAAAAATTATTCTTCTCGTTATTCCATAGAATCAAAGAAAATAAAAATCATATATCCTTGTCACTATTATTAAATGTAGTATTTAGAAGAGATTCATACTGATTTTTTAACACAAAAATAATAACATCGTTGTCACTATTATTAAATGTAGTATTTAGAAGTGCCTCATATTGATTTTTTAACACAAAAATAACAAGAAGAATCCCAAACATAAGGTAGAAAAAAAACTTGCTATACTATCAAAAAGGCAAACTCTAAATAACAACTTGCTATACTATTTGAAAGGCATCCACTAAAATCCATCCCACATAAAGCATCCTAATAGCTCATTAGTCAATTGAGGAAGTAGACAGAGCCTTCGAAAGCCACAGAACCTTCAATAACTTCTTTAAAAAAAAGATAATCCTTTGGAAGTTGCATAACTTTCTTCAAGAGATAATCAACACCCATGTTGAAGTTCGTGTAAATGTGCGTAAAAGAAATCTTTGAAAACTTGAACATAAGATATTTTATCCTTTTGCACCAATGGTCAAGATTCAGAACCTGTAGTTCTACAAGTTCTTAATCTTGACCATAATGTTCTATAGGTTCTGAATCTTGACCATTAGTGCAAAAGGATAAAATCAAAGCATTGTGATATGCTTTGTTTAAATTGCAGCCAACAAGAAACATACTCCGCATTAGTTTGAAATTCATTACAACATTACATGTTTCTTTCTCACTACTATGTTAGTATTGAACATCTGTCATGATTATTTCCTAATACAATGATGATATTATTTCCTAATGCTATCGAACATTTGTGGCAATAGGAACCACTTTCACTCTAGTAGTAATTTATGAGCCAATTAATGTCCTTTGCCTTTAACATCTCTCGTGATAGGAACCACTTTTGCTCCAACAGTAATTTATGAGGCCACTGGTGTCATTTTCCACTAACATTTGGTATGACGATGCAACACTTGTTTTACCCTCTAGTGTACAACTTATGCTCTAGATGCATTGCTTCTCTATTAATCCTCCATGCACACTTCTACTTTTTTATATTGTGATATTAATCCTCCATACACACTTCTACTCTATTTTTTTAATTGTAACAAGCCTCACAAACTTCTACAACTCCACCATGAACTAGAAAGCATTCATTTGCATGTTTAAATAAAAAGACAAAGTAATCATTAATTTTTTTGGGCATATAATAAAAAATTTCATTGTCTATTTTTTTATAGCTTTTATCTTTTATATATAATTATTGATATTTATTTGAAATGATTTTAACTTTAAGTGGAAGAGATTTTGATTTTGAGATGTTTATTAATGTTATATAGGTTTTTTTATTTCGTTGTGTTGGATGTAAATAATTTTAGTTATTAAATTAAAATAATTTGTAATATTTTATTTTTAAAATAAGTATACTTGATGTTCTGATATTCAGAAATTGAATCAAACTAGACATATCTGAACTAGTTAAAGATCTTTGGGTTCTTCGTGAGAAGCATTCCTTACACCAAAAGCAAGTGGAAAAGCTAACTTTAAAGTGAAAAGATATGCCAACCTAAAAGCCCAAAGTTGACTTAATAGCAACATTCTAGTGTATGTGATTGTAATGATTAGACCTATTCAGAGTAGGGTGGGTGATAGAAGGAAATAATGGATCTATGTGGGGACCGTTTAGATAGGTGTCCAGTTGCTCTAGGCTTGAGCGTATGGACTTTGCCCACGTGATAACGACTTTAATATATATATATGATGTCTAGAAAGGTTGTTAGGAAGCTTTACAACGAAAGGTGTCCAGGTCTAGGTCCACCAGTATGGTCCAAATTTAAAGGTTTTTTATGCAATGCAATGATACCAAGCATTTGCAATTCTGCCCAACATTACAGGCCGCCCGTGCGCAGAGACTGAAATCACTCGACTTAGAAGACTCGAGTGGGCAACTCAACTCCAATCTGCCTGCATTGCCTTAAACGATGACGATGATGATGTGATGGTTCCAGCTATTTAAAAATGAAGAAAACTGCAGGGATTGCTTCTTCTATAAATAGAACTCAAAACGCCATGAAATGATCCCAATCCCAAGCCCAATCCCATTCATTCCTAACTCAAATTCCTATACATTATAGAATCCTTTATATAGAAAACATAATATGTCGTACTCTGATAAGATGAGAGAAGTTGCGAGGGTGGGAAAGATGGAAGAAGCTGAACGGATAGAAACTGCAGATGATCAAGTCTTAGCTGACCAGTCATGGAAAACCACACTGAAGAGGATGCTTTGGCATGGTGGTTCTGTGTACGATGCTTGGTTCAGCTGTTCTTCTAATCAGGTACTGTTACTGTTACTTTATATATATATATATATATATAATATTCCAAGCATGGATTCAATGAACTCATTCATTTTAGTTTGGACTTGCAGGTGGCCCAAGTGTTGTTGACGCTCCCTTATTCTTTCTCACAGCTGGGAATGGCATCTGGAATCATCTTTCAAATATTTTACGGTTTGTTAGGAAGCTGGACAGCGTATCTCATTGGCGTTCTGTATGTGGAATACCGAACGCGTAAAGAGAAGGAGGAGAAGGTGGAATTTACGAACCATGTGATCCAGGTAAGGTAATGGTAATTGTCTTCTAATTTCATTAATTAATTAATGCATGTGATATATCATTGTGTATGAGATCCATTAATCCATCTGTACCCACAGTGGTTTGAAGTCCTGGACGGGCTTTTGGGACGGTACTGGAAGGCGGTGGGATTAGCTTTCAATTGTACATTTCTTCTGTTTGGATCGGTCATACAACTCATCGGTTGTGCCAGGTAGGACGTAATTCCGCACGTACTGTACGCCTGTTTGAATAAAGATGAAATGAAACGAAACATTAATTTCTTAATTTTGCATTTGCATGTGCAGTAACATCTACTACATAAATGATAAGCTGGACAAGCGCACATGGACCTACATTTTTGGCGCCTGTTGTGCAACGACGGTGTTTATACCGTCATTTTACAATTATCGGCTCTGGTCCTTCTTCGGCTTGACGATGACCACTTACACGGCCTGGTATATGACATTTGCTGCCCTCCTCCATGGTCAGGTAACCTAACAACATGAACATACCTCATACTGCACTAATTATCAACTGTGTATCAATGAATTACTACTTATACACCGTCACAGGCAGAAGGGGTCACACACTCAGCTCCATCTACAATGGTCTTGTACTTTACTGGAGCCACAAATATTCTCTACACCTTTGGCGGTCACGCTGTGACAGTGTAAGCTAATATATATATATATACCTATAATTATGTTTCCCTCCCTGGTACATGAGTACAGTACAGTACATGAATTCATCTACGTCTCTTGAATTGTATATTATATATATGCAGAGAAATAATGCACGCCATGTGGAAACCACAGAAATTCAAAAAGGTATACTTTCTGGCAACCCTTTATATTTTCACTCTGACTCTGCCGTCTGCCATAGCGGTATACTGGGCATACGGAGACATACTCTTGGATCATTCCAACGCCCTCTCCGTGCTACCAAGATCACCGTTCAGAGACGTGGCTGTGATTCTCATGCTCATTCATCAGGTAAGGTAATTAGTAAGCTAATAGCCGGTGATATAAAACAATTATGAAATTTATAAATTAGGTAGCAGTTGATAATGAAATGAATTTGCATTGCAGTTCATCACATTTGGGTTTGCATGCACCCCTTTGTACTTGGTGTGGGAAAAAGTGATAGGAGTGCACGCGGATACGAAGAGGAGCATATTGAAGCGTGCTCTACAAAGGCTTCCGGTTGTGGTGCCCATTTGGTTCCTCGCAATCTTAGTTCCTTTCTTCGGTCCTATCAACTCTGCAGTCGGTTCTCTTCTTGTCAGCTTCACCGTTTATATCATACCCGCTTTGGCACACATGTTTACTTACAGGACTGCTTCTGCCAGACAGGTGATCAGGATCAGGATCATACATACTATGATATAATATAATATATGATCTATTAATGCACCTAAAGTATTTGCTAATTGCTGGTATCATTCTACAGAACGCGGTGGGGAAACTTCCGCGATTCCTTCCAAGCTGGGTAGGTATGTTCATCTTAAATATGTTCGTGGTCGTCTGGATTTTCGTGGTGGGCTTTGGATTTGGTGGATGGGCGAGCTTGACCAACTTCCTGCGTCAAGTCGGTACATTCGGACTCTTTGCCAAGTGTTACCAGTGTCCTCGTAGAACAACTTGACTCCATTCCATTCCATTGGATATGGATATGAATTCTCTCTTTCTTTAATCATTTTGTGAGGGAGGATGTGATGAATAAGGTAGGAGCAGCTATGTCTTCATTGCTTCTCACTCACTCACTACTCAAATATGCCATCTCATCCTTAAATTACTTGCACTGTTTTTGTCAAACTTTGCTTCCATCTATAGGGATATGCTTGCTATTGCTATTGCTATTAATTCCTATTCCTCAGCATGTAAAAAACAATTACTTTTTCAATGTGTTGGTTTTGATGTATAAGGCGCAGCTTTTTGAGACTATATAAAAAGAGTACACGTGATTTGTGTTGGTTTTGATGTACAATAAGGCGCAGCATTTGTGTTGGTTTTGATCCATCCAACTTATTTGTGTTGGTTTTGATCCATCCAACAGACCAACAGCTAAGTCAACCATTGAAAAAATACACGTTATTTGTTTGAAAAAATACAAGTTATTTGTTATTTTTGTTCTTCATGTTGTATGGTTAATTCCTCTACATAGAAAGAGAGTAAAACTCCATTACATTAAGACTTGGTCAAGCTATTTGTCATTCAACCCACCACGGTATTTTATTTACGTAGTGGCAAGTAAGACTGTTTAAGGAACATCTTAAAATTAATCACTCAAAGGAGAGAGAGACTATCGTATGTGTTCAAAATCATAAATGTTTGGTTCATCTTACACGAAGTTAAGAAGTTATTCAAGTATGTGTTCAAAATTATAAATGTTTGGTTCATCTTACACGAAGTTATGAAGTTATTTGTAAATGACATGGTTCTTATTTGGAAGTGGGTGTGAAATAATTCAATATCATTTTTTATATGATTAATATATGAATGGTATACTCCCATCTTACATCATATTATATATCATATATATAGGTTAAGTCATTTTACATGAAGACACAGACATAAAATTATGAGTATATAATACAGATACAGTTAACATAGAGGACACATTATATATCTGTATATATCCATTTTTTAGAAACTAGAACAATTACAAATATTCAATAGAAATTACTAATGAGAATCAATACAATACACATTTTGTCATTCACAAACCTTAATGAGACACAAAGATGATAGCTCAAGATGTCAAAACCATATTTCTCATTAAGTCATCAAAATCAAAATGTATTACATAGATGTCAGAATGCCAATGGCAGTTCTAGTAGTAGTAAATAGTAAATACAAAATGGGTAGATCATAAATGAGATCAAGATGGAAGAATCTCATTTGTCAATATAGTCCTCCTCCATGCCTGAATCAACAAACTCATCTCTTCCCTGACCCTCATCTTCCTCCTCCTCCTCCTCTCCGCTCTTCTAACAATTTGCATCTGCTGGTGTGGAGGATGACCCCTCCATAAGATCACCATCATCGAAAGTGGCCAACTCTAGCACTGGATCATTAAGATCCATGTTGGCTAATGCCAAATCAGTAATGTTGTCCAAACCCATATCAACAGGAAAGACATCCCACATCTTTGTCTTTCCCTTCACCCAACCCTACCTCTTCCTGTAAATAAGACAAAGGTTGGAGTGCACATACACCATCGTCTCTTCCCTAAACTGCTCAAGCCTACTCTTCTTCAAACCGTACAAGTTCCCATATGTGCTCCAATTCCTCTAACAACTAAAGGATGAAGTAACTTGAGAGATGACACTCAAGGATATATTCTATAGAATAGGGCATGCTTCCCCATGAGTTGTCCACCAAACATAGGGTTTCTTAAGTCCCATGTCTCTAAGCACCTCATAGCCTCCAAATATCCTAGTGGCAGTGGAAAAATCTACAAAACCCTCCTCCACCTCTTCAAGTATGTCTCTATCTTGAAGTAACTGTCTAAATGTTATCTTCCTCCCTATGAAATATCTCCATCCATGTGAGGAGGGACTCTGCGTGAGGGCCCCAACCCACCATTGAGCCAGTCATGACTGTAGAACTTGGGGTTCAATGAGTGGGCCAAGCAATGCAAAGGTGTGCAATTCTTATCCCACTCGGAAATAAGAATACCATGTATGGTGGACCATAATTTCTATGTCGATGTCTCATACTCAACACACTCATTCTCCATAACAATGGTCCTCATGTACTCAATCATGGAATCCCACCCCTCATAAACATATGTTAGGATGGGTTGGTCCGTGTCTCCAAACCACAATAAAGAAATGATCAACTCCATGATCTTAATGGTAAGATCTACCCTCTCACACTAACCATCATCTAGCACTATGTCCTTTACCTTTTTTGAAGAAATCTAATCAGTTTTTCTCCAAAAGGACCAAAACTCCGAAATAATCATGGATCCAAGAGCAGTTTTAACCTCCCTCAACCTCTTGAGCATGATGAATGAGGAAGAAAACCGAGTATCTACAATCTTCAACAATGAAAGATGTGCGTACTCTTTGCATATTGTGAGGGCATTGGTGTGGTTTTGTGGAAAGTTACGGATATGACATGCATCCTCAATAAGTTTACCAATCCATGTCACATATGAGGCAATAGATTTCAATGCTAAACTAAAAGAATGGATGATGCAAGGTGTCCAAAATACATGTAAGATCAATAAAATCAAGTATAAATGAGTTTATACTCTAGAATCTAGACTCTTCAAGACTACAACTAACAACTCAAAATGAAAATCTATAAATTGACCTTTGCCCTAGAGCCTAGATGAATCTTGTGCTAAATTCAAAGAATGATCAAATTAGCAATGCGAGGTGTCCAAAATGAAAATAATTGTGGATATTTAGCTTCCACAATCATGCCAACAACCTTGCAAACATGTGCATTGTCCGTGATGAACAACTCACCCATATATTATGCATCCTTGTATTTCCCTAGAGCATCCACTGCTTTTAAGAACATCGATCCATTTTGGGAAGACACCATGAAACTGATGAGTGGATGGCATGATGCATCTGTCCATCCATCAGAAACAATACTGACACCGACTAAGGGCCATTTTGATCTAATTGACTCAAGAATTTTATCCAGCTCCTTCTTTGACTTAACCAACAATGTGGTTCTAAGCTTCTCTAAACTAGGAGGCATATAACCATTTGGAGTTCGTTCAATTAGACTTTGACACATCTCAATGAATAATGGTGACCATGCAACATTGAATGAAATGAAGTTGAGGTAGAAAAATGATGCAATGGTAAGGTCCACCTCTTCTCGTGCCTCTTTTTGGAAAATCTTGTCCATTGGATCACTTGTAGTTGGCCTCCTTCTTGTTGGATAAGTATCAACCTCACAGTCTCCCATATATGCTAGGTGGAGGCCTAATGCTAGAGGGTCTCCTCAAGAATGAAAGAGGATCATTGTGCTATTTTGTCTTGCTTGTTGCTCCCACCTTCCCTAACCCAACATGATCCTATATTTCCATCTCCCTCCTTTGGGTGTTACTCACTACTTTACATTAAGAAAACCCACAAGGAAGAGCCAACAAATGGCCCTTAACCAAATAATAGGTGCTCTTGAACTCATGCTTTCCGAAATTGTAATTCCAACTCTCATTGCCTCCCCCACCAAGCGTTGCTCCAGGACCTTCTTTCATTCTCACATACTTCCACAAAGGGTATTTAATCTCTTGGGCTTGTTGTCTTGCTAAAATAGGGTTAAATTGAGTTTCAGCTCCACTAGAAGAAGTTGAAGCACTAGCAAGAGTAGAAGAGGATATGCTTAGAGGAGGAAGAGGAGGAGAGGAACTAGATGGGGCATTTCTCCCTTTCCTTTTCCCTTTAGTCAATGCCTTAGTTGATTGAGACATCCTTCTTCTTTCTTGATGGTGAGCTTGAATCCTCCCAATCAAATCCTTCCTCAAATGCACTTGAAAAATGTTTCAAATGCTTGAAATCTTCTTTACCTGCAAAAAGGGTGACTCTTTAATCTTTCCCTTCACTTGCAAATGCACAAATGAAATGAGAAAAATAGCTTTAAAAAAATGCGGCCGTCTTTTTCCTGTTTTTCGTGTCCTAGAGTCGGGACATGTTGTTGACATGTCAAGACACGATGTCAACACGTGCTTAAATAGTATTTTTTCATGTCCTGATTCCAAGACGCGAAAAAAACACATGTCGGGCACGTGTTGACGTTGTGTTCGTGTTTGACACAAACCCACGCGACACGAGGCGGGTTTTGGACATGTCCGATGACTTAGTATACTGAGTATATGTGTTTATGTTTTTTATTTAGTTTTATCATTTTGTAAATAGCATAAACAATGGTATAGTAAGTGTATATGACCTAATTTCTTGTAATTACAATATATGTGTTTTTTGGATGCTTTTAATGAAAGAGTTGTCTTTAGAGGTAATGGTTTGGCCAAATGAAATATTTATATGACGTTCAATGTTTTTTTTATCAATGGCAATGCTTTTTTATCTTACAACCAATTTGTTGGTTCTTTCTTATAAAGACCCAGGGTCTATAGAGGTTATCTAACAAATGTTTGTTGTACTCTAGTTACACAAACATTGACAACTTTGAAAGGAAAGGAGACTTACCCAAGGCATGTTTTATTGTTTCCTTTAAATATTATGTAGACATCAGGAAAATGATAGAAGTAGGGTTTCTAGTAAGCACTAGTGATTTATTCTTTAGTAATCTTAGATCCAAAAAATTCAAGAAAAATTAAACCATTAGTTGATGTAGAATGTAAAAAATATCATCCAAGTAGTATATTATAACAAATATATATGCAAATCCTTCTTCTAACTTTGTTATATTAGATGTGAAATATAGATCCTTACATCCAAGCTACAATGTAACAATAAAGCATGAACATACTTCAAAGATCTCATTTATTGCATCATGAACTACAAAATGACATTATCTCCCTAACACAATAATTGAATATCTAGATATATAGTGTATCAAACGTGGTTAAAGGGGATTCTAGAATAATTTAGAAGTGACAATTGTTTCCCACTCAATACAAAATATTATGTGCCTTTATTTAATCTCAAACACATTAGTATTTTTGTTTTCTTACTCTACGGATGATCCAATGTGTACTCAAACTTCTTGTGTCTTCCTTAGTTTTATACATACTTAGGATTCCATGGATCATTCGTCCACTTGGATTATCTTGTTATGTATATGCATTTATGCAAATAAGTCAAAATTGCAACCACAACATTCTCAATCACACCATTCAACTTGTCTTGAATTAGGGTTGACAACCAATCCTTAAAGAGTGGCTCAACTGTAGTAAATGCTTGGATGGAAACATACTGGAAATACATATGGTGGTCAATGATTGACCTCCGAATACTAGTGAGATCCTTGATCTGTTGGACAAATGTAATAGTGACCTCCTTTATTGATGTAGATTTCTCCACTAATTCTTTCAATTTAGTATCGATATGTTCTTAACTTTGATGAATTGCACCTTAGCATCCAAATCCTCTAGCAAGGTTCAATTACTATTAATAAATAGCCAAATAAATTTTTAGGGTCCCACCCTAACTCCCTACTTTAGTAGTTAGTCATGTTATGTATGAGACCACAAGATTTGAATTTAAAGCTAGAGTAGTTGGTAGTAGAATATTAATGTAAAAAGGGTCTTTCTATTAATTAATTCCCACTAGTTAGTTGGTACTCATTAATTATTTGCCAAGTCAAGTAGTCAATGTTTTGGGATATTGATAGCCTATTTTAAAATCTAAGAGGCTATGAATTTTGTTGTGAAGAATTATTGTATTGTTGCTATGCTCTAATGAAAGATCACCAACCTTAAGAGGCACGCAAACATTTGCTTTTAAAGTGATTATCATAATACAAGATCTATATTTGCAACATTTATCTTTTCTATTCGTTTGCAGGGTTAAGAACACCACAAGTGGTATCAAATCCATGTTCATGAGCTTGCACACCTCCAAACTTTTCGTAGTTATTTTTTAAGTTTGTGTGTTCAAACATCTTTAAATAACACAAAGATATATCATACAATGGATAAACATGCAACTTGGGAAGCATACATGTAGAGAATACAATTAGAACTTGGTCACATTTGTTGGACGCCATTGTAATCATGTTGGTACCCCTTTGAGTAGTACCACATCAAACAACACCTATACACAAAATTTCACTTCAACGTACCTTCTAGTATATGAGAAGCCTCGTAGATCACCTGAAACCATATATAGATAATATGATTAATCATCTTGTTGATATAGTGGTGTCGAGCATAACACTTACTCTCTAGTACATGGGTAGTTGAGCAATATGGCTAAGGGAATGGTTGAGATTCCTTATCTAGAAACCTAAGATATTGGGATAAGTACTATTTCTGAACCTTGCAAGTATATTAGAGATCTATATCACTTGACAATCCCTAATCCTCATGAACCTGGAAACCCTTCCCCTTGTTACCATCCGGTGAAATTCCTAAGTCTTTGCATCTAGAAATAATTTGAACATTTTGTTAGTGCAGTAACTCTCTTCTTTGGGACCAACCAATGGAATTCCTATAGCTTTGCATTTAGAAGGAATTTCAAATTTTTATGAGTGTAGTAATATTTCAAAAGGAGTAATACTCCCCTTAGTGTAATAAAAAATAAAAAAACACGAGTCTATGCTTCACCATCACCCTTCTTTGAGTCCTATCTCAAAAAATGCTTTCATCATGCTAATCATATTGGTATGCAACTCTAATAAAAAAAATTCGTGTGGACCCGTCCATCCCTCATTTGGTGATACCTCTCAAAAGACTCCTCTTTAACCCTTGGTCATTTCAAGATAAGCCAATATTAATACGTTTCTGAGCACAAGTGGTCCCATGGCACACACCCACACCCAAAAGAACATGGAAGGAACGACCAAGGATCTACCTAAAGACACCAAAGATCTTGTAGTAGCGGTGATGGATCTACAACAACAACTAACCAAATCCACCTCGACCAAGATAACTAGAGACAAATGTTGAACCCTCACTAAACATGTGGGTTTAATACCACACATTAAGACTAGTCCAAAGATGTTGCTTTCAATGAAGAACACGATTCTTACACTCTCTTCTCGGAAACACAGTCTCCTCCATATCAGGATAACAATTCATGGATTCGCTTCCCAAAGGCGGACATGCATAAATTTGATGGCTCATATCCCTAGGGTTGGGTTACCCAAATGGAACACTACTTTTATCTCAATGGTATTAAGGATGACCAACAAAATCTCAAAGTGGGAGTCTTATATATCAACTCAAATATTGGCGATGATGACAATAACACCAATAGTCTTATTGTCATTACGTTCCTTGGACCCAATTTGTGAAGATCCTTCATGAGTGTTTTGAAAGGGACACTTACTACCTAGGAAGGTACACCAATTATGCCATAATGGCACAATTTGGGACTATATTACACCATTTGAGAATATTACTATTCACACAGAGGGCCTATCTGATTCCTTTTTTCTATGAATGCTTTGTTAGTGGCCTTACATAGGCAATATGAGCACATGCCATTATGAAGTGCCCCATAACATTGTTATAAGCTTGTGATAGAGATTGATAAGTTAAAATGGTGATCAATACCTATTGTGCTCACAAAAAAAACTCCTTCATTTTTTAGGAAAAATAAAGGGCCCCATTATTAAATTTTCAAACTTCTACTTATTTTCATTGTAATATCTTACTTTTGGTTTCAAATTTCTGGCTTGGGGTCCTATGGGTAGGTAGGTGCCTATCTTTTGATGATGATTGTGTTTGGTTTCTTCATTTCGTTATTGGATTTGTTTCCTTTCATGATGGATCATGTCTTTGATTATAATGTTGTGGCTTGGTTTATGGTCCTTGATGTCGGTTTGATGCATTTTGGTATATTCTTAGGGTTGTTTATGATGCTTGAAATCAATTCTTGTTCATTACTTGGTTCTTTGATGATTATTTGGATCTAGACGACCTTGGACCAAACATCATGTCTAGATGATATTTCCTTGATGAACCTAGTCCAGTGAACTTTGCCTGATAGTATTTTTTAAATTGTTTTCCATATTATATTTGATTTAGTAGTTACCCTTTCATAAACCTGACAAACTTTGTTTGGTAGTTTTTTGGGATTGGTTTTCTCGGGTTTAATCGAATGTTTGGTGGATTAAAATAAATCAGTTTAAAGCATTAATTAAATAAAGTCAATATACGTCTTAAACTATTACACATTAAAGATAGAAGATGAACTGGTAGATTTTGATTTGAGCATTGTATCACTTTTTGTGAGGCACAAACTTTTTTGTTTATAAAAATTATATCCTTTTTGTGAAATTTGGATCATTAAGGAATTTAACTATTTAAAATAAGGGGTTTTGAACTCGTTGGCATTACTAGAACTTGATTTTGTCACCTACAACATGATTAAGTGAATTAATTTCACTTAGAGTGTTCTGCTTCATTAATTGGCTTAAAATATAAAACATATTTGATTTCCTTTAAATTTGGCCTCATAATATTTTGGGACAAGTTTAATGGACTTTTTTCACATTTGGAATAAGACCTTAGTTATCTCTCATGTTTTGTTATCTTATTATCATTACTTTAATGATTTAATATCATTTTTTATTTGGAATAATTTAATTTATTTTTATTAATATGGTAGGTACATAAAGGTTTTTATCCAATTTGTTGGGTCGGAGAAAATGATAATTTAAAAAAAAAGGTAAAGAAAGAAAATTCGATATTCAAATCCCGACGAGGAAAAACCAGATGAGAAAAAATCTCAATAAAACTCACTAATTAGAATAAAACCTGATAACATCCATCCAATTAGGTTCAACCCGATGGAGTCCAAGCCTCAATAAAAGTTCCCAATGAAAACTGTTGATGGGCATTGACCTGATGATGTTCTCTCGCTAGGAAACATCCAATAATGTGAGCCGAAAAAGAGAGAAGTCTGATATATTGAAGTCAACAAACAAGGGAAATTGATGAAGAATAAAATCCTTATAGCAAAAAATTTTGATATATATTTTTTGACTTTTCACTTTATCAAATCAGACTAAAATTATAGCATACAAAAAGGGGTTAAAAATAATCGATGCTATACTCAAATTTTGACGAGTTAAAGTCAATAACCTTGGCCCAATGGAAATAACCCGATGAAGAAATATGCATCCCGATGAAATAAATGGTGGAGATTGAAAGACAAAAGTAATCCGACAATTTTTGGAAATTTTTGCAGGTAGCTTGGAATGATGAGAATCTCCTTTTATATGGTACCTTATACAGAATGCTGGAAAACCAAGAGAGTGATAAGATCAATGAAACCTACATCTGTCAGGTGGGGACAAAACCTGCCATTATTGCTCCTTTTCATCTCAAGAATGAGACATGCATCATTGCAACTTCAGATCAACACATAATGATTTATAATGAGTAGCAATTTCCGTGTTCTAAATAATTATCAATATCCAAAGTTATGCACAATTGTTGTTTCAACACCCATTCCAATTAAAAAAAGACAAGATTTTCAACATAGGGAATATTGTCGAAAACTTTGGAAATAAAATGAGCATAAATATTGTACATATCGGAAAGCATCTTTGTCTTATATGCCACTAGAAGGAATTTGGAACATTTTCTATACGCGATATACATTGTCATGTGCAGAGCAGTGAGCAAAGAGAAATGAGGCATTGTTGTAGTATGAGGGTTCGTGTAGTTACCAACAATACATAATTATATGCAACAAAGCATTCACATGATTTTAACCATTAGATATACAAGAGTAAGTGGGACAACAATAACTCACTTTTATATTATAAGATTACACAGTATACCAGGATCAATCCACATATATATCTATGGATCTGGATCACCAACCTATTTTATGCTTGTTACATACAGTTATTTAGTAATAATTCACAGATTGGTCGACCAATTGACCTATTGAACCGAATCGACCATAGTCGGCTGGAGGACCTAGTCAGCTAGTTGACTAGGCTCCTCTAACATCTCCCCCACCAAAAAAACCTTTCTTCATCCTGAAGAGAAGCGGGGAGTACAAAAAAATGTGTTTGTTATGGTTGTTGTTCCATAGATGGACTGATAGACTGAACAACGCACTGCAAGATTCAACGATGGCATTGGCAGATGAGTCAATTTGAGAGAAAAAATGTTGTCATTCATGTAGAGTTGTCTGAATATTTGTGTTGACAATGATGAGTCCCCTAGGAGAAATTGCTGATTATTTGAATTAGTGAGTAGTTTATCCATCTAGGACACCAAACTCTTGACTTCATTCTCTGTTGGCTGAGCATTCTTGGACCATTTCTCAGCTTTGTTTTGCAGCTCCTTGAGCTTGTTTTTCTCCATGTCGATTTGTTGCTCAAGGTCTAGTACAATGGTGAGGTAGGTAGAGACTTTATGTTGGAATATAAGCACTAAGTTGTTATGTACTTTGCTCATGTCTACGAAAACCCGTCCATAGTACAAATACTGGTTATGCAAAACTTTAGCCGACTACTTGGTAAGTGGTGCATATTCATGTAGTTTATTGTGTTGGCTTAGAAATAATTTATGTTGTTCATCTAAGAGGGTTGAGGTCTACTATTTATCTTGCTGGTTTTTCTGGGTGGCGACTTCTTCTAGTATTATTGTTAAGGACCCAAAAAGGTTGATAATTTGATCTAGTGGCTTTTTGGTTGGGGGTCTGCATAATGTTGGTGTAATCTTTTTGATCATACATTCACAAGTTTCAAGGGCTTCCACTTATTGATCATTGATAACATCAAGTTTATTTTTGTCCTTGGACCATTGTTTCTTCTTTTCCTTAATGATGATCTGAATTAGGGTTTCTAACTTGCGGTCTCCAGCATCTGTGATTGACTAAAAGTTGATCTGTATTTGTTGATTCTTTTTATTATTATTTTATTCGTTACTACCTTGTCCTTGAGTTAGTTGTTGAATTTTTGGTGATAGAGGAGGTGTGGTAGAGGTATCTGAAACAGTAGTGGTCAAAGGTGTGGCTGTGGTTGATGTAAAAATGGTCGTCAGAGGAGGTAGTGTCAGAATCTGTATGGTCGAGGCTGGGTTTACATGGTTGGTCAAAATCGTTGTTGTAATGGTTGACTCAAGGGAAGTCGAGGATGGTAAGGATAAATATGTGGAGTTGGGGTTTGCATGGATTGTATGGATGGAAGCTGTAGCTGGTGGATTTGGAAAATGGCTAATCCAGACACAACTTGAGTATTAATAGTATATTGTGTGGCGACCGGGTTTGTGAAATCATATGATTGATGGGGGATTTTTTCGTTGTTGTAGTGTGATAGCCTAAGTTACATGGTAACCTTGGTAGATGAAAGGGTTTTTTAATTGTGCTTGTACCTAGTGGGCTTAGAGTTTGGCTAAGTAGTGGATGGAATTCTGGTGGGGTTGTATGTAGTAGAATGGGTTGCTTGATAATATAATTTTGCAAACTGGGGAGTTGGGAAGAGAAATATTGCAATTCTTTTGGAATAGAAAAGTCCTAAATGAAAGACCTGGAAAATTGTTCTTCAATGTCTTGGGATTCTAGGTCAGTAGGGGTTTCTGTGATGGAGGTCGGTGATGGTGGAGGGGAATTGTCGGGAACATAGACGGGTGCATCCATGGAGTTGGGTTACACTCTTTGGCAAGGCGCTTTCGGAAAAAACACAAAAACGTAACTCGATCAAGCAATCTTTAAACCCTCGATCGAGGTCATAACACCTTGATTGAGGGCTTAACAAAACCTCGATCTAGCTTTTAAGAATACCTCAATCTAGGTTTTGAGGCCTTGATATAGGTTTAAAAAAAGCCTCGATCAAGGTTTTAAAAAAACCTCGATATAGGTTTTAAGACCTTGATCCAGGTTTTAAAAAAACCTCGATATAGGTTTTAAGACCTCGATCTAGGTTTTAAGAAAACCTCGATCGAGGTTTTAAGGCTACGATTAAGGTCCTTGTGCAAAAACATTTATAAAAAGAGGTTTAAATGGTAGCTCTATTTAAAAACCTCGATCGAGGGATGTTAATACCTTGATCGAGGGCTTGAAAAACATAGAATTAGCCCTCTTACAGGAAAATCAAAGTTTCTCTGTGTCTTCTAGGGGTGTAAACCCTACCATTCATGGCACACAACTGAGCGGAGTTCATACCGATAGATTCGTCACCGAATCCTCTATCCATTGAGATATCATGCATGCGTTTTGGCATTCATATGTTTTTTTTTTAATTAGTTCTAAAACTTACACTTAGAAAACCAGACAACAACTTCGAAGCAGCTCAAAGAAAAATCCGCAAGGTAAAATATACACATCCAAAAATTTGTTAAAAATGGGCATCCCACACATCGACGTGTCCTCTTCAAAAGGGTATCTTTGGTTTTTCAATTTTTGAAAACAATGAAAAAAAAGATGGGATGGACACACATGTGTATAAAATGATGATGAAATCAGATGTGGTGACTTTCGAAAAATAATAAATAATTGTATATTGCGAAATAAATTAACAAAAAAATATGCAGACCACAGTACATTTTGTGTAGATCATGCTCATATATATATTTTAAATTATTAATGTAATATTGAATTATTGGGGATGGACACGAGCCACTTATTAACTTCTTCAAATTTTTAAGGTCACACAGTTCACTAAATGAAAAATCTCACACATTAAATGACATAAGAATATTTAAAAAAAATATCATTGGGAAGCCAACATAATATTCTACAATTTGTTTTTTAACCGCAGGTCAAAATTCACATGGCATATATGCATTTTGAGGGCTTCTATCTAGCACATGAGTAAAAAATTAGGTTTTCATCGCCAAATTTGGCCAAAAAGTGTTACCCACCTTCATGGAATCACCCAGACATGGGATTTTGGCTGGGACTTAAAATGAGATTTTAACTTTTTAGCAAGAGATTTTACCTTTTGGCGTTCGTCCTCCTTGATCATATTTTTCTCAATTTGTTGCTCAATGGTGACTTGGTTGATGATGGAGTCCAAGATAACTTGTTCAACATACTTATGAAGTTCTTCTAGTTCGTCTTTGGTCAGAGAAATCAAGGTCGAATACCTCTTCTTGGAATGCTTGGTTTTGAGTGTTTTCTTCATTATGTATATTTGTTCTGCCACAATGTTGAGCTTCTTGACTGACATGTGGGGAGGTGAATATACCTCCTAGTGTGGTTCATCTTCTTATGCAGACTTGTTCGAAGGTTTTTTTTCTTCTATCTGCTTTGGGTGTGTTCAATTGGTCGACATATTCTGCACCACTTTGGCTTGATGTCGTCGACATTGTATGAGAAGTATAAGGTCAAGCGAGGTTCAAATATCTCACATATATCGCATAAGTAGGTCATCTACATATTTTAAAAATTATCTGGCTTTCTTTCCTCAGGGAAAATATGTGGTACTTCTTCGATTTGGTCTAACTCTTGTTGAAATGTATTGCCATGATATATTCTTCATTCATTGTATGGGAAGTTATGTTTGGAATGTCCTTTTGTTGTACAGGTTGAGCCATAAGTCATTGTGCTGCATTGTTAAATGTTGCAACAATCTTTGTATATTTTCAACTTTTTCCTCTAGTCGACGATCAACTAGTCTAGACGTATAGCCGATGTTTGATTCACCTTGTAGTGCTTTATTCAAGACATATTCATATGATGTGTACCCACTCATTAATATTTGTGTCTTGATTCTTTGTTGACTCCCATTGACGAAAAATTGAATCATAAAGGCAGGATCGAGCTTAGAAGGAATCTGGCTCGGAATATCTTTAAATATTCAATCATACTCTCTGACATATTCTCTATTTCTATGCTTGATTTGCTTGAGCTTGTGTCCCTCCATGTGCTTTGTCTCTTTTACTTTGAAGAACTCTAAGAAATTGTCTTTTATTTTTTGTTTTAACTTAGGGCCTCCTTCAAAAAATTCCACCTGCAAACTGGTTAATTTGTTGATTTTCATCATCGATTAGGTTAGATTTCCACAAGGCTTCACACACAAACCAATGCCTTTTGGGATCCCCATCCTCATTAAAAACAAGGGCATTAACAGGAATTTCATAGGTCATTGTGTTATATTTTTTTGTACTTACCAAAGATGATGAACTACTAGATACACTTACTATTGTCGACTAGTGTTGATCTCTTGTGACTTGTACCACGACAAACGAACTTCTTTTACAGACTCTTTGCGCTAAGTCGACTCTCTGGTGATTTAGGCAGTTCTATCAATAATGTTGTTGGAATGGGGGGCACTTCCAAATGTTCTTAGTAGAATAAGTTAAATGAGTTCCCTCCCAATTCCAGAGTAAAAGTAATCTAGTTACCTTGGTTTGGTCTTTGGATCATCAATCGGTCGGTAGTTTTTCCACTTTGGTCTAGTCGAATCCATATACTACAGTCGCTAGGAATTAGTCCCATTTTGCGCTCGAATATTTGTCCAATGGTCGATCCAGTTGTAATTATCATAGGTACTGTATCGATGGGGGTCAAACATTCTGTGATTGTAATGCACAAATTTTGTGGGGTAAACACCATCATGTGCGACCTCTCTTCGGGCGTATTCACCTCACCTTCTTGGTATGGTCGACTTTCCCTCAACTCAGGTAGGACTTTTGGTTTCCCAACCATCTCACCTGGTTTCTTTATACTTATTTTTGTGTGTATTGAATTGGAAATCCCCTTAGTTGTTCATGCCGTTTGCGCCTCTTGTCTCTTTCAATCTTTTGTATATATGTAATTTGTTTAAGTCTGGTTGTATATTTGTTTCGTCGTAGTGGACTTGAATTTTTGCGAGGATTCATTCTTTGTCTTCTTTCATCGAATAGACTTTTATACATTTTTACTCATAACATTTGGTAGGATACCCCCCCATTTCTAACCCAATAGTTAGTGTTCGACGAAAATGGGTTTGGAAATGGCCGTCATTTGCTTAGAAAGTATTCCGGCCATTGTCGTTCGTTGATGAATTTCTACCACTCTTTTTTCTTTTGTGCTAATTTGTTGAGGTAGGTGTACCTAATGGCAGTTGTGGCTGGAGTATATGACTGAATCCGTTCTCAATAAAAAAAAATATAACAATGTTGGTATAGAGCATAAGAACCCTTCGTGGAGGTTGATGTCAAATTTTCGTTCGACTTTTCAAGGGATGTTCTATCTTCTATGGCTTGTTTTTCACAAAAGTCATTGCATCTATTTTCGAGCCACTCGTATAGATTTGTTCTTCCAACGTTATGGAGCTTGTACATCGACAGTATTTCATTCTTTTTTTCTAACTTGGACATGAATAGTATCCAAAAACTTTGGTATTTCACGGGGGACAGATTCTACAAATTTCTCATGTGCTTCACTAAATAATTTTTTCCTTGCTTGTGCAATTGTTAGTTTATTGTGCCTAGCATAATTATGAATGTAGTTCGTTATTTTGTTATTCCACCACTCTCGGATTTCTCTTTCGGTTATCATTTAGTCTTGCTCATCGCATTGTTCAGGTTATGTACTACCGACAACATAACCAATGTTGTAGTCTAAGGGTTCATGTAGTTACCAAAAATACATAATTATATACAACATATCATCCACATGATCATAACCATAAGATATACAAGCCTGTAATTGAGACAACAATAACTCACTTTTATATTGTAATATTAGACAATATACATGGATCAATCCATAGATCTATCCATGGATCTAGCTCACCATCCTATTTTATACTTGTTACATATAATTATTTAGTTACAACTAACAGATCGGTTGGCCAATCGACCAACTGAACTGACTTGACCATAGTTGGTTGGAGAACCTAGTTGGCCAGTCGAATAGGCTCCTCCAACGGGAACTTTTTATGTATGATCTCTCAAGTGTATTTTTGGTCCCATTCATATCCATAAATTTAGCGAAAAAAGTGAATGGGAATTTTATCAACAACAAAAAACTGCAAGAAAAGGGTAATACAGACTGGGTTCTGCATTATCTGAGGCAAAATCATGATGAAAAAATGCTTAGTGTTTTATTTTAAGGCTTTGGATTATGGAACCCTCGTAATGAAACAACAATAATGGTTAATTTGGATTGAAACACAATATACAAAATCATTGAGTGGTTATTTGATTAGCTTTAAAGTGACAACTTCACAAGTTTTGAGTCAATCCTCAGAGTTCTTTACCAGAACGTGGGAAGCTTTAAAGTGTAGTGGCTAGGGAGGAAAAGAATGGGTGTTATGCTTTATAAAATACAACTATAAGTTATAAAATATATTCACAAGTTATTGTTGCAAATGATTTGTTACTTCTTATTTTAACATCTCTAACAACTCCTTATGACATATAAGAGAGATTGGAGTTGCGAGATTGAAAATCCATGGTCTTATATACTTACCATACATGGATCATATCTCATATGGAAAAGGAAGATAATTTGGGACATTCATTTCGTAGGCTTTCCTAAATGATTATGGAGAGTATAAATGTTTGTGATGCCGATATACGCCAAAAATTATTTAGCAGTATTTTGCTTACAGATGGGACAACATCAATCAACAACTAGAAAAACCTTGCAAGAAAATAAAGCAATGACCAAGTGTATCATAGGTCATCATGTGGGAAAGTTATGATATGAATTTATGAGTCTTTGACAATATATGAAATGCGCAATTATTAGCATGGAAAGTTTAGTGTTATCAATAATGAATTTGATGATAGAATCAATACCATTCTAGAGCTACCATGGAGATGCCAATGCCCGATGAGACATCTACATCAAAAGATGTTGTATTCAAAACACTTAATCGTGTGGCACCGAAAGTTTTAAATTGCAAGAGAATACAATGATGGGGTGATATGTCTTGGTTTATACATGCTTAAATGAAGAATATACCAGCGTAGATCCAAATCTTAGGCTCTATCAAGCGCCGAGAGGGATCAAATCTCTCGAGGTGCAAAGCTCTCCTCGAATGGCTCCTTGCGTACAATAAGTGAGAAAACCTTGGGCTATTTAAAAGCCTTGCATGGTTGTTTAAGAGGCCTCTCAACACAATAAACAAAATAAAGATTTTATATATTAATATTTATTGTTATTTGGAATAGAGTACACATTGAGCTAAATTTGAAATGATTTAAATAAAAAAATATACACATCACTTTAACTAACATTTAAATATTTACAAAAAATAATTAAAAGATAAAAAACAAAACTAATTTTAAGGAATCCCTCCCTATAATCAATTACAACATGGGACTTTTATTAAAATTCTAGAAAACCGATCTTTTATGAAAATAGTTCACTTCGAAATGACATAATGATGTCATGGCTAACATCACATTAAGAACAAACTTTAGAATCTTTTATTAAAATACTTTTTGAAAAAAATAATAAATGTAATATACAAACTTTAAGCAAAATATAATCTTTAATTGAAAAACATGAAAGAAATTTAGGAAAAGCCGAAATTTTTTGAAGGATTAGCTCCCTAGTCAACAGAACCGGTCTTTTATGAAAATATTTAGAAGAATTCGATAGTCCGATCTTTTATGAAAAATACTTCACTTGGAAAATTTGTCACGTCTAACATCACATTAAGTCAAAGTTTAGATCTTTATAAAAATACTTAACTTCCAAAAAAATAAATGTTATCTACAAACTCTGAACAAAATATTATGTGTAGCTTAAAATTTTCAGAATAGAACTTTCAAAGTGTTTTTTAGAAATGCCAAAGAAAAATATTATGTGTAGTTTAAAATTTTCAGAAAATAACTTTTAAAGTTCTAATTTTAAATTGAAATGCCAAAGTGGTTTTCAAAAAATAGAAAATGCTTGAATGCTCATCTTCTTTATTTACTGGCATAAATCTGCTGAGTAACCCGAGTAATGGAATAAAGTGTTTGATTAGGTATGTTTAACTTGGACACACAATATAAATTTAATTGCAATCGCTGGCAATGTCCGTGTAGAAATAATTTTTTCAATATTTTAAATTTTCAAATATTTTCCAGCTAATATCATTAATTTATAAAAATAAAATTAAACATCAATGCACAAACCAATAAATAAATGATACATTTTAAACTTCCAAAGTCTTCGCCAAACGATATTAAAGATTTAGATTTATTATTCCCAAAATGTTTTAGTCCGCAATAGTAGGCATTTATATTTTTTTGTTTTCACTCAAAATATTCCCAAAAAACCAAGCAGTTCCCATTCATTTCTTCTTACAGTAATAAGATGGCCCTCACTAATTCGATTTCCAGTTTCTCAGACATACATCACTTTCAAACTACAGGACTTACGTACTCAGCTTTCTTACAATGTGCTTCTCGAGTTGATATTTTGATATTTTAAACTACCAGTTCTATTAAACCCACCATTTTACTATGCAATATTAAACGGGTGAATAAATATTACTGCAAGATGCAAGCTACAGCGACCTGGAATCGAAATTAGTTAGATTATTATTAAAAAGGTAACCAAGAGATTGGTATATAAAGAAAACGTGAGAACAGTTTTTTCTATCATGGAATAGACTATGAAATACGCTGGGCGACTTGATGAGGATCTCCCCCGGTGGATTATTCTGGTTTTGACGAGTGCATATTGTCTGGTCGTGGTCGTGGCTGTGTTGCCGAATGTTTCAGAGTAGTCATTGCTTTCAATTATTGAGTTAGGGTTGTATTGTTCACAAAATTCAACCCATCTATTCCTAGGATATTCAGAATACATATTTTTATTTAAGGAGGAGGAGGGGAGGTGCAGGCGGCTGCGCAGGGGGAGGACGCGTGGGAGGAGGAAGAGGGCTGCACAATGGGAGGAGCATGCGGTGCACTGGGAGGAGAGCTGCAAGTGGAGCTGGAGCTGGAGAGGAGGGGGAGCGGATTTGGATTTGCATCTGAGGAGGTTTGTAGAGCTACTAATAGATTACTTGATCATATAGCTGCTTGAGAATAAAAAAAAATTTCTATAATATTTTTGTTGTTTTGGTGTATTAATATAGCGAGTGTGTTTCAAACGAAATGTCAATACCTTACATTATTAGGCCTACAAAAAATTTACTACTTTTTACATTAGTTACATCACGTTACAAGATCTCCCCCATAATATTCACTTTTACTATTATTTTTTGCCGACATGTTAGTAACGTTACATCACGTGACAAGATCTCCCCCATAATATTCACTTTCACTATTATTTTTTGCCGACATGTTAGTAACGTTACATCACGTGACAAGATCTCCGCCATAATATTCACTTTCACTATTATTTTTTGCCGACATGTTAGTAATGTTACATCACGTGACAAGATCTCCCCCATACTGAGCTGTAGAGCGCCTCTCGGCGCAACAATTATTAATAATAAAGACCATAGTGGAGGTGGAGTGAACGAAGATGAATTAATTTAATAGATATTTATAAAGCTGAGCCTTTGATCGAGAATGCATACAAACATAACTAAAGTAGATTTAATTTATTATTGGGAAAAGATAATGGAATCCCTAAGAAGGAAAACAAGATAAACGTAGCAGTAATAAAAACAAAACAAATGTAACTTGAAAGATAACTCTAAACCATTAAATGAAACTAAGGAATCATCACGATAAAATGATACTCTTACCTCAATAAAAGGAGGGGAGAGCTCCCGAAGGAGGAAACTTATGGATCAAAAGACATTTTTAATACTATTATTGAAGTCAATAAACGGAGGGGAGAGCTCCCGAAGGAGGAAACTTATGTAACATATACTATTATTGATAGAATAGAATAATAAAGGATAGAATAATTTGCATCCATTGTGAGGATTGGAATGTGTAACATATATTTTTCTTGATTTTTCATTGATATTAATTAATTACAGTAATTATAAAGTATATGTATTTCTTATGTGTTGTTTATTTAATGTAGTTAATTGTTTTTATATTCATAAAATAATGTTTTTCAAACTTTAGGATAATTAATTATTCATAAGTTATGTTTGATTGATATTATAATATGTTGTTAATTATATGAATTTTTCTTGGTGGTTTAAGCAATATATTTTTTATTTGTGCATTTTATGCTTTACGAACTTACGCATTGTTGCTTCATGTAATTGATATTTATGTTAATTTTTTTCTACTAGTTTATTTAGCTATGATTTTTTGCTAATTAGTTTGAATTTGCAGAAAATCATGAATCAATTATAGATCCCTTGACTACAGGGACATAAAAAGTTTTCATTCACAAGTGAATTAATTCATGTTTTTGTTAACTGAATATGCTAATAGAGTTTCATGATGTAGAATATGAACTTTTTTCCATTTTCAATAATGTAGTTATGTGCCTATAATAAATTGTTGTTATTGTTAAATTAATAGTTAGAATAGGATTACATTCTCATTTTAGATTAGAATCGTGTTTAGAACTTTAGAAAAGTTTTAAATCATTAAGTTTCCCATCCAGGAGCAATATTTCGTTAGTGGCAACTAGCCCACATTTTGGTCAAAGATTACTATACCAAACATGACCGAGTCTAATTGGGACTTGAGATAGCACATTCTCCCTTATTGTCAACACAATTCATTTTGACCCATGAACAAAATTTGCACTACAAGGAGGGATGGATGACAAGCCAACCCATGTGGAGTCATTTTTTAAAATGTTTTAACAACACATGGCTCTGATCCATATCCATGCATTGGATGTTGATAATGCTTCGAGTCTTTTAAAACCATTGTTTGACATGCCAAGAAAGACAATGAAACTCTTGTCTCAGTTGCCAAGATTTAATGGCGAAGGGGAAACCTCAACATTTATACATGTTTGATCTTGTGAGCGAAAAAATTGGTTTACTAAACAAATTAAAAGAATATGTAAGATGCAGGTTATTCTCTATTACTTTTGAACGTAAAATACAATCCTAATACACATAATTGGTAGTTGAATCAATTCATAGTTGGAAAAAATTAACAAAATTGTTCTTAATTGCTCACTAGACTATGACTATGATGAACTTTGGAGTATTCTAAAATAAAATGATTAATTAGAGAATGACTTCATTAAAAGAACTTTATAGATTTATCATAGGTTTCATGATGATTTTGGAAGGTGTACTTTGCCTTTATCGATATTTCTCTAGTGGATGAAGAGTATAAAAAAATGAAGGACAAAGTAGGATAACAATTGATGAAGAAATGTGTGGTTATGAATAATCTCCTCATCTTGGAATTCCACTTGGTGGTTTTGAAAATCCTTTCCATCCTGGAATTTTCCCCTCTAAAAATGAAGAAATTGATCCATACATTGAAATGATGTTCAAAGATCATTATATGAAAAACTCTTACAGTGAGGAAGATGTGATTGTAAATATTATTGAGTATGTGATTGATGATACAAGTCACTCAAGAATTCACAATGCAAGAACAAACTCGTTGGAATATTGCAAAATTATTATTGAAGTTCAGAAAGTCCCTCGCAATGTAGTAGAAGAATACTCATTTGAACAGATTTTGAATCATGCTGAAGTAATGGAAGTTTCCCCTAAAAGTAATAATATTGAAAAGATGACACATCACAATATGAAAATGGTTTTATGTTGTAGGGAATAATTCAATGAATTACACTCTAACACCTTTTATTCTTTATATCCTGACTTAATTGATGGCCTTGATGTATAGGAAAGCACAGAAGTTTGCTTTAATTTGTTTCCTACAGGGTCAAACTCAAACAAAGTGCAAGAAGAAGGTGAAATGATGAATCAAGATGAGGGAAAATTAATTATACCTTTTGCGATGAATTCCAGTAGTTGTGCAAATATCCATTGAAGGAAAATAAGATATATTTGATGATATCTATGGAACGAGAAATTATCATGGAATTGGATCATCTTATAAACTAAAAACGGGATTCGATGATTATCTTTTTCCAACATCTGCTAGATATATAAAAGAAGATATTGTGGCACTTCACATACTCTCAAAAGCTAAGGTGATGGTTATCTCAAGTTCTAAAAGTATGTCCCCACATTTCAAAATACATAAATATCTAAACTTTAATGTCCCCGAGTACCGACGACATTCGATTAGGTATGGTAATGATGAGGTATGTGCTTTTCCTATCAACCTAGACCAAGATTGACTTCTCTCCTAGCATGTTTGTTTATGATCTAATAGAATCTTGGTTGCAATGTTCTTATTTGAAAATATTTCCCATGATTTTTGAGTTCTTCATTCATCATGATGTGGATAGAGAATTATGTGAATAATTATTTTTTCAATCATTCAATTATCAGTAAGTCAACCTTTTTTATTATTTTATGAATCTTATATGTTCTGGCTAGATTGAAGTTACTTGGATGGCTGCATTGTCTATATAATTTCACTTAGCTTGTGTTTTTTCCAAGGTAATATTTGATTTAAGCGATACATTTTATATTTGTGGATCTGGTCCTTTAAGAGCTTACTCATGACCAATCCATGTAACTGATATTTATGCTAATTGTTTATATTCTATTGGTTTATTTAACTGTGCATTTTTATGGATCACTTGACTGCAGGGATATAAATAGTTTTCATTTGGAAGTGAATTAATTGATGTTTTTGTTAACTAAATATATTGATAGAGTTTCATGATGTAGAATATGGACTTTTTCCATTTTCAATAATGTAGTTTTGTTCTTGTAATAAATTTCCGTTAATGTTAAATTAATAGTTAGCATAGGTTAGAAGGAATGCTTTTTCATTTTAGATTAGAATTGTGTTTAGAATTTTAGAATTTTTTTTAATGATTAGCTTTCCCATCCAGGAGCAATATTTCGTTAGTGGTATCTGGGCCCACATTCTTGTCGGATATTACTATACCAAACATGACTGAGTCTAATTAGGACTTCAAATAGGACATTCTCCCTTATTGTCAACACAATTAATTTTGACCCATGAACAAAATTTGCGCTACAAGGAGGGATGGATGACAAGCCAACCCATGTCGAGTCATTTTTTAAATTTTTTTAACAACACATGGCTCTTATCCATATCCATGCATTGGATGGTGATGATTCTTTGAGTTTTTTAAAACCATTGTTTGACATGCCAAGAAATACAATGAAACTCTTGTCTCAGTTGACAAGATTTAATGGCGAAGGGGAAACCTCAACATTTATACATAAGATCTTGCAAGCAAAAAAATTGGTTTACTAAACAACTTGGAAGAATATGCAAGATGCAGGTGATTCTCTATTACATTTGAACGTAAACTAACACATCATTGGTAGATGAATCAATTAACGAAATTGTTATTAATTGCTCACTAGACTATGACTATGATGCACTTTGGGGTATTCTAAAAGAAAATGAATAATCAGAGGGTGACTTCATTAAAAGAACTTTATAGATTTATTATAGGTTTCATGATGATGATAGACCTTCTAGGGATGAATTTTGGAAGGTGTACTCTTCCCTTCTCGATATTTCTCTAGTGGATGAAGAGTATCAAAAACTGAAGGAAGAACAAAGTTAGATAACAATTGATGAAGAAATGTTTGATTATGAATCATCTCCTCATCTTGGAATTCCACTTGGTGGTTTTGAAAATCCTTCCCATCCTCAAATTCTCCCTTCTAAAATTGAAGAAATTGATCCATACATTGAAATCATGTTTAAAGGTCATTATTTGAAAAAATCTTATAGCGAGGAAGATGTGATTGTAAATATTGTTAAGTATGTGCTTGATGATACAAGTCACTCAAGAATTCACAGTGCAAGAACATACTCATTGGAATATTGCAAAATTATTATTGAAGTTGAGAAAGTCCCTTGCATATAGTAGAAGAATAATCATCTGAACATATTTTTGAAGCATGCTAAAGTAATGGAAGTTTCCCTTAAAAGTCATAATATTGAAGAGATGACACATCACAATATCAAAATGGTTTTATGTTGTAGGGAATAATTCAATGAATCACACTCTAACACCTTTTATTCTTTATATACCGACTTATTTGATGGCCTTGATGTATAGAAACACACACAAGTTTGCTTTAATTTGTTTCCTATAGGGTCAAATTCAAACAAAGTGCAAGAAGAAGGTGAACTGATGAATCAAGATGAGAGAAAATTAATTATACCTTTTGTGATCAATTCCAGTAGTTAGTTGCAAATATGCATTGAAGGGAAACCAGATCTATTCGATGATATCTATGAAATGAGAAAATCTCATGGAGTTGGCTCATCTTAAAAACTAAAAATGGAATTCGATGATTATGTTTTTCCAAATCTGCCAGAGATAGAAAAGAAGATATTGGGGCACTTCACATACTCTTAGAAGCTAAGGTGATGGTTATCTCAGGTTCTCAAAGTATGTCCCCACATTTCAAAATGAACAAATTTCTAAACTTTAATATGTCCCTGAGTACTGACGACATTCAATGAGGCATGGTAATGATGAGGTATGTGCTTTTCCTATCAACCTATACCCATATCGATTTCTCTCCTAGTATGTTTTTTTATGGTCTAATAGAATCTTGGATGGAATGTTCTTATTTGAAAATATTTCCCATGATTTTTGAGTTCTTCATTCACCATGATGTGGATAGAGAATTATGTGAATAATTATTTTTTCAATCATTCAAATATCAGTAAGTCAACCTTTTTCGATGTCACGACTCTTATATGTTCTTGTAGAATTGAAGTTACTTGGATGGATGAATTGGCTATATAATTTCACTTAGCTTGTGTTTTTTCCAAGGTAGTATTTGATTTAAGCGATACATTTTTTATTTGTGGATCTGCTCCTTTAGGAGTTTACTCATGGCTAGTTCATGTAATTGATATTTCTGTTAATTTTTTATATTCTAGTAGTTTATTTAACTGTGCATTTTTGCTAATTATTTTGAATTTGTAGAAAGTCATGAATCGGTTATGGATCCCTTGTCTGCAGGGATATAAATAGTTTTCATTTGCAAGTGAATTAATTCATGTTTTTGTTTACTGAATATGCTAATAGAGTTTCATGATGTAGAATATGGACTTTTTCCATTTTCAATAATGTAGTTATGTGCCTGTAATAAATTTCTGTTATTGTTAAGTTAATAGCAAGCATAGGTTAGAATAGGATTGCATTTTCATTTTAGATTAGAATTGTGTTTAGAACTGTAGAAAAGTTTTAAATGATTAGGTTTCCCATCCAGGAGAAATATTTCGTTAGTGGCAACTGGGCCCACATTCTTGTCGAATATTACTATACCAAATATGACTGGGTCTAATTGAGGCTTGAAATAGGACATTCTCCCTTATTGTCAACATAATTAATTTTGACCTGTGAACAAAATTTGTGCTATAAGGAGGGATGGATGACAAGCCAACCCATGTGGAGTCATTTTTTAAAATGTTTAACAACACATGGCTCTTATCCATATCCATGCAGTGGATGGTGATGATGCTTTGAGTATTTTAAAACCATTGTTTGATATGCCAAGAAAGACAATGAAACTCTGGTCTCAGTTGCCAAGATTTAATGGCGAAGGGGAAACCTCAACATTTATAAATGTTTGATCTTGTGAACGAAAAAATTGGTTTACTAAACAACTTGGAAGAATATGTTTGATGCAGGCTATTCTCTATTACTTTTGAAGGGAAAATACAATCCTAGTACACATCATTGGTATCTGAATCAATTCACAATTGGAAACAATTAACAAAATTGTTCTTAATTTCTCTCTACACATCATTGGTAGCTGAATCAATTCACAGTTGGAAACAATTAACAAAATTGTTCTTAGTTGCTCACTAGACTACGACTATGACGAACTTTAAAGTATTCTAAAAGAAAATGAAATATCAAAGGACAAATTCATTAAAAGAACTTTATAGATTTATTATAGTTTTCATGATGATGATAGACCTTCCAAGGAGGAATTTTGGAAGGTGTACTCTACCCTTCTCAATATTTCTCTAGTGGATGAAGAGATCAAAAAATGAAGGAAGAACAAAGTTAGATAACAATTGATGAAGAAATGTTTGATTATGAATCATCTCCTCATCTTGGAATCCCACTTGGTGGTTTTGAAAATCCTTCCCCTCATGGAATTCTTCCCTCTAAAAATGAAGAAATTGATCCATACAATGAAATTATGTTCAAAGATCATTATCTGGAAAAATATTAGAGCAAGGAAGATGTGATCGTAAATATTGCTGAGTATGTGATTGATGATACAAGTCACTCATGAATTCACAGTGCAATCTAACAAACTCATTAGAATATTGTAAAATTAGTATTGAAGTTGAGAAAGTCCCTTGCACTGCAGTAGAAGAATAATCATCTTAACAGATTTTTGAATCATGCTAAAGTAATGGAAGTTTCCACTAAAAGTAATAATATTGAAGAGATGACACATCACATTATCAAAATGGTTTTATGTTGTAGGAAATAATTCAGTGAATTACACTCTACCACCTTTTATTCTTTATATCCCGACTTATTTGATGGCCTTGATGTATAGGAAAGCACACACGTTGCTTTAATTTGTTTCCTACAAGGTCAAATTCAAACAAAGTGCAAGAAGAAGGTGAAATGATGAATCAAGATGAGGGAAAATTAATAATTACCTTTTGTGATCAACTTTAGTAGTCAGTTGCAAATATGCATTGAAGGGAAATAAGATATATTCGATGATATCTATGAAATGAGAAATTCTCATGGAGTTGGCTCATCTTATAAACTAAAAATGGAATTCAATGATTACATTTTTCCAACATCTGCTAGAGATATAAAATAAGATATTGGGGCACTTCACATACTCTCAAAAGCTAAGGTGACGGTTGTCTCAGGTTCTCAAAGTATGTCACCACATTTTGAAATGCACAAATTTCTAAACTTTAATATGTCCCTGAGTGCTGACGATATCCGATCAGGTATGGTAATGATGATGTATGTGTTTTTCCTATCAACCTAGACCAAGATCGACTTCTCTCCTACTATGTTTTTTTATGATCTAATAGAAGTTTGGTTGGAATGTTCTTATTTGCAAATATTTCCCATGATTTTTGAGTTCTTCATTCATCATGATGTGGATAGAGAATTATGTGAAGAATTATTTATTTCAATCATTCAACTATCAGTAGGTCAACCTTTTTCAACCTTTTTCGATGTCATGACTGTTATATGTTCTTGCAAGATTGAAGTTACTTGGATGGCTGCATTGGCTATATAATTTCACTTAGCTTGTGTTTTTTCCAAGGTAGTATTTAATTAGTAGTAGTTTAGTTAAGTTTTCTTGTGTTTTATGTTTTTCCTTGTTTTAGATTAGTATTCATTCCATTTGTTGTGATATAATAGTAGGATAATTTGTTTTCAACAAACACAATTATGATACAAATTTGAGTTATAGGCAGTGTACAATAGTGATCGATATGTGTTGACTTCATATTAACTTACCGATTGACCGTACATTTTTTCAAGTTCTCCATGGTTTTTTATTTAGGGAAAAGGATTTTATTTATTTTTTCAAATATTTAATTGCAATCTAATTGGCTGAATGAAATGGGGTGTTATTGTAGGGGCGACGAAGAAAATGTGATTTATAAAAAGAAATATTTAATGTCATACTAGTTACCTTGTCAGCATTTGATTTTCATGTCAACAAGTTCTCACTGATTAGTCGTATTTAATAAATGAAAAGGGCAAATCTTCTGAGCAAATTAATGGTTTGAAAGGTTTTCAATATAGAGGAACAATCCAATCAAGGCAACCCCGTTGGGAGTCACCTGCCTACCTCGATTTGGAAAGGACCTCATCTTTCTTCATCCTTTTGATACTGGTACTCTGACTCACCTTACTGTGACTCTTTTTTCCGGATTTATGTTTATATAGTTTTGGACCAATCATACAAAATCGCAATGCTGACTCCAAGCGATTCCAAATTTCCAATATTCATTGATACAATATATGGCTTAGTTCCTTCTCACTAATTGACCATCACTAAATATGCACATTAGTTGTTTCACACTGGATTATTTATTGTTTGTAGATGCACATACGGTCACACTGGATTATTTATTGTTTGTAGATGCACATACGGTCGAGAGCAAGTTAGCATTAAAATTTTCAGACATACCTATGGCCCAAATTAAATTTGACATGCCAAATATTCTCGTTAGGGTGCTTACAAAGGGTAAGAGATCTATTCTGTGAAACCGTGCAGATTTTACAACCTAATGATATATCCAATACCGATTAGTGAGTGAATAATGCTACAACACATATTGGATGCGTTGCTAAATCTCTCTCAAAACCAGAACCGGGATTAGACCAAGCTAGAAGGAAAGGCAGGGAACTTGGAAGTCGATAAGCTTATGAACCAGCATATTAAAGCTCTTTTTTTACCAATAATTCGTCACTCCTTTATCACTTATGTCGTCATTAATCCTAATCGTATCGAACAATACGATCACAAGAAGGATATACCAATGTGTGAAATCTCATGAAGCGTGTGCTGTAAGGTCAACGTCCTAATCGTTGATAATCAGAGCTAAACGGAGCTGTGGATTACCTTGATATACCCGAGAACGAGATTTTTTCATTACCACAAGATGTATTGGCTGCTGTGGATTACCTTATCGGAATGGGTACACTCGATGATATAGATCACCTCAGAAATAAAATACTAAGGGTAGAACGAGTTAACCCCACTAAAATGGAAGCATAAGCCTTGCCTTGTGTGGGGAGGGGTGGCGCTGTAGGAGGACTTTATGGTGGAGTCCATGCCATAAACTGCATGGAAATGCATCACTTGTAATCAGTTTTGCATGAATAACATTTGTATACAGCTTCAATATGGTAGTGATGGTGTTTATACGTTGGAAAACATAAAACATGGGCATTTGGTCCCGTCCCAATCTGCACACAATCTTAAATTGAAAATCGAAAAGAGATTTATTTTTTAATCACTGACCTGGAGATATATGTAATTTTTAATTATGTGTTACCATTTTGAATACCTTTATGGACGACTCGACGTAATGAGTCCTTTGACTGGAGGTGTTAGTTGGCTATGTGGGTCGTAGATACACGTTATGTGTCATCCCTCCGTGGCTAGCTCAATGGCTTTTCTTTCTTCTTCTGCTTTCATGGACTTAGCTTCACCTACGACTTTGGTGCTAAAGAAGAAGCAAAACGTTAAGGTGATGGGGGTCTTAGTCAATTATTAAAAAAGCTAAATAGTAAAAATCGTCATCTTCATCACAGGTTTCTTCATCACAAAATTTTACATAGGTTGGCACCGTTTGCAAATTTCCTCATTGGCAATGTTAAAAACTAAACAAGGTGAAAGCATTGAACTTTTATTTGAAATCAAGTTAAAATTAAAATTAAATATATATATTTTTAAAAAATTTAATGTAAAAAAATTAATTATCTTTTCAGTTAATAAATCTGAAGATAATGGAGTTTGTTATAGTAGATTTTAGCTAAAAATTAACAGAAGAGAAGCTATTTAATATGAAAAACATATTTTTCTTAATCTTCCCTATTTTAATCCATTCTGCTAACTAGTTTGAAGCTAATAGAGTCTAGTATTATAGATATTACTGAACAAAATACAAACTAAGATTACCTTGAAAGGTTCATTGTCTGTTCTTAGAGCTATTCCTGGTATGGCATGCAACCAAAGGGGAAAACTTCTACAATTCATGACATTTCAAAATTTTCATTGAAAAATAATAATACTGAAACCTTAAATTAAAAGTATAATAAAACGAAACTTGAATAGTTGATTAACTCATTGAATTGAGTCTCTAATCCTATAGTATTTATGTAACAAATAAATACAAAAGGTTGCTTGTAAAAACAAAGTTGATTGCTTTAAAAATAATCTCCTTTAATTATAAATAAAAATAAAAATTAAATCTAATACTATTAAATTAGACATGATTGCTTTAAAAATAAAATACAAACATAAACATAAAAGAAAAATATTTTTAATATATATATATATATATATATATATATATTAAAATAAATAATTTATTTTTTTAATTAAAATAAAATAAAATTTGGTTAATTTAAATATCTATTTTCACTATTAAATAAATTATATATTATTTATAAAACTAATATATTTACAAATATTATATGTAAAAATAGATAATTATATTTTATGAAAAAGAATAGATTGCAAGATTTTTTTCAACCAAAAGACTAACAAAACTATACATTATCTGTAAAAATAATGTCTTTCTAAAGATTTTTTTCAACCAGAAGACTAACAAAAGGGTGTGTGCAAGAAGTTGAGGGTCTCTTTTGGCGCGTTAGATGCAATACAAAACTGAAAAAACAGGCATCCATCAACTTGCATGGATATTTTGAGACATTTACACAATGAATCTTGCGATCAGTAAAAAACAAAAAATGTAGGAAATTGAATGACCTTTCCAAATATATATTTTTTTTCTATTGAAAATGTTGTTAACTGTCTAAAGTTAGATAAATTTTAACGGGCACTTTTTATTTTTGTGACAAATTATAAGGTATATGTTTTTGTGGGTGCAGCGTCTGAGTGTCTAAATGATGGAATAAACTTACGAAAACCGGTATACATATAGAGAACATATAGGACTAGTGCATGACTATTTTTCCAATAATAAAAATATTTTTTTTTTTTTTTTAATTATCTAAGAGATCAAACCTCGAAAACAGTACATCATTTGTGGGTGTGGCGTTTGAATGTCTTAATGCAATTATTTGGAAATGGGTTTTTTATAACATGTAGAGATTGGTGTTCTTTAGTGCACCATACAATTGTTTTTTAAATGGTTGAGAAACGAAAGAGATATGGACGAAACACTACCAGTGTGTTTTTTGAGTTGAGGAGTGATGACATAAGATAAATAAGAAAAAAATAGAAAAAATTATGTATTCTTGTTAAAATTTACATATTTAGAATCTGCAAAAAAAACCATATATGTTTCTAAAATCTCATAAAAAATGGAGGTGCGCAGCATAATCAGACGAACCGCTAAACACGAGCATATTGAAAATTTGGATATAACGTTGAATTAGCCATGGTTGATCATACTCCAAGGCACAGGCATGTTGAATCCGAAGCAAAGTACAATGCAGACACCTCGTCATAGGAATTCCACGAAAGCATGGGTGGAGGCTCGGCCTTATCATTTGGAGGGAATAAATTTTTGAATTTAAACAATACGCGAGCGCGATTTAACTGAATAGAACGTGTGCGCGTTATATAAAAAACGCGTGCGCGTTATATACAAACAAAACACGTGCGCGTTATGTGAATTACAATTTCTTCAATAATAATAATAATAAACGAATTATTAAATAATATATGTATATATGATCTCACCTACCCTTAGGGTTAAAAAACATCCATCGCATAATAAGTTGTCTGGGTGAAAAACATGCATTACTTAATAAGGCCCCCGCCTTGATTTTGTTATTAACTTTGTTCGGTTTTATAAGTTATTAGTTTAAATATTTTTTAAATTTTCTTTAAATTTTTTTATTAATTAGTCTTTTAATTATATAAAATATATTAACATTAATTGTAATAAATTAAATTAATAATAAAAATATCAAAGATATTCATAAAATTTATATATTTTAACATATAATTGCTTATAAATTAAATAATAAAAATGATAATTCAAAATTAGGAAAATTAGGATGTAACGCTAATAAATTAACTACTAAAAAATAATAATTCAAAATTAAAATGTTATTGCAAATAAATCAACCAATAAAAAATAATAATGTAAGATTAAGATGTTATTTTAAAATAAGTTTTTGGTTTAAAATATCATCTATTATAGTCGTTTAAACTTTTTAAGGAAGTTTTAGGAAATCTAAGACAACAACTTTGCAAACTTGATATTATATTATTAGTTAAAAAATTATATGTATTTTAAATTTATATATTAAAATTTGACAAAATTGTAAAATAAAATTGGTTTACAAAAGTAAATAATAACATTTTGTTGAATATAGAGATTCAAGCTTAAAGGAAGAAATTTTCCACAACTCAACAAGGTTCAATTCCAATGAGGGGTGAACATA